>LR751728.1:116418-140616 GCA_902729485.2 Mus minutoides
GCGGTGTGGACCACCCGATGCGATCCTAAAGTCCTGGGATGTCCCTAGCTGTGTCCGCTGGGCTCGGAGGAAGGATGGCAGGGAGGCGGGTGCTCAGGCTGGGAGAGGCCCAGCCTCCGGTGGGGCGGAGTTCTCGGATCCTGCCTCTGGGGGCAACCACTGATCCGATGCTCCCAACACCACCTGTGCACTGCACTCAGCTGGGCTCGGAGGAAAGATGGCGGGGAAGCGGGTGCTCAGGCTGGGAGAGCAGGACCCTGTTTCTTAATCCATTTGTCTAACCTCTTTTTGGATTGGGAGTTGAGGCCATTATTATTTAAAGTTATTAAAAGATGTGTATTGATTGTTGTCATCTTATTTCCTTTTTATCCGTTTGTGTTCTTAGCCCTACTTTGTTTTCAGTAATTACAGCTCCGTTTGTTTTCGTTCTGTAGGTTTCCGTTCTGTAGGTTTCCGTTCTGTAGGTTTCCGTTCTGTAGGTTTCCGTTCTGTAGGTTTCTGTTCTGTAGGTTTTCGTTCTGTAGGTTTTCGTTCTGTAGGTTTTCGTTCTGTAGGTTTCCGTTCTGTAGCCTCTTGGTTATGCTTGTTCCTCTCTTCAATCCAAAATATTGCTTCCAGTCTTCTCTGAAGGGCTGCTTTAGTGGACAACAATTCTTTTAGCTTGTTAGTATAATGGAACATTTTTTCTTTCTCCGTTCACCATGGCAACTACTGCTGGGTAAAGTAGTCTGCATTAGCATCTTTGATGTTTTAGAATTTGGAGTGCATTACTCTATCTCTTCTGATTTTTACAGATTTCACTGAAAAGTCAGCTGTATTCTGATGGATTTGCCTTCATATGTTACTGTGAGTTTTCTATTCCAGCTTGTAATAACCTTTCCTCATTCTATATATTTGGTGTTTTAATTATATAACTATATTACTTGGGGGGGGGGGTCTTTTCTAGTCCCACCTAGTTAGTGTTCTTTGTGTCTCCTATATAGGCACTGAATGTGTCTTTCCTTAAATTGGGGATGTTTTCTTCCTATTTCTTATTAAATGATTAGCTTGTTGACAGTCTATGCCTTTGATCCTTCCTCTGTGCCTATAAGTCACAGATTTGGTGATTTATGGTGTCCCAAAGTTCTTGAATATTTAAAGTGTTAAATATTCAAGTGTTAAAAGATGTATTTGACTATGTGGTCCAGCCCTCTCCTTTATTGCCAAGCCCTGATATTCCCTGTTCTAATTGATCTGTTTTACTGTCAAGGCCCTGACTTTTTCAATTGGATTACTGAATTTTCTGATTCTGTATTCAACTCATCCATAGTTTTCTTCAGTTTTTCCTTTCTTTGGATTCATTTTTTTCAAATGCTAAACTTGCTTTATCTGCTGTGTCCATGCATGGCTCCAATAATGAACCTGTCTCAAATGATGAATAAAATGAAAAGAAGACATACAGATGGACACATGGACACATGGACAGAAATGGAAGATTCAGATGCTCTGGGCCTTCAGAGCATCCACAATACTCTGGAATTATATAGAGTTGAATAAAGAGAAAGGATTATTGCATATATCTAAACAAGGAATTGGAGTTATTATAGACAGATAAACATGGAGGCAGGCTTATATATACAGCTAGTCTATGGAGACTGGTTTAGCCAATCTTGATAGGATCAGTCTCTATAGGGGAAGAAAGCTAAGATGGACATTTTCTGCACATACTGCCAACTCTCACCGAGTCCCCCAAGGAAGGCTTTGCCATCCCTCTGAACCTGAGGTTATTAGGAACTAACATCATGCATCCACTCAGGACTTCACTAATTCAAAAGAGATTTCTCAACTCCCTATATCTTCCTCTTCCTTATTTCTTAGATGGTCAGGGCAGATCTTCACACTTAGTTCAGGGGCAGTTCACCTCAGTGTTCCATACTGCACTATAAGGATGATAAGAAGAATGATCATAACAGCCACTGTACCTAATGAAAGCAAAAGAGATGATTTTAGCCCATTTAAAGGACTAAAGCCTTGAAGCTCATTAGGGAAAGACAATTTTGCAATATTATTAGCAGGCAAAACCAATCTGATCTTAAGCTATTTTTTTTCCTGAGGTGCCAACGTAATTGGGCCACATCCAGGCTATCATTGTGGGAACAAACCCCCAGGAGGTAGCTCCCAATTAATTCCCAATTATCCTGTCTAAATCACAGGCCTGGAGTTGGCCCTGAATAGTTAAGCTGAGCTCACTGGAACTACCCCCCCCCCCAAAAAAAAACCAGAGGGAATCATTAATACAGACAGGTATGGGAGGATGTAATCAAAGCTCTGGATATAAAATCACTGGTCCAATAGGCTTCTCCTTTGAATTGATCTTACCTGCATGGATACAATTACCAGGCACACAACCTTTAAAGCCACTGAAAATTTTTCTTTGCCTCTGCTTGGCACATAATCTATGCTTCAGAGCCAAGTATGACACCCAGGTCACAGTCATGGTACTTAGATAGCACATGCCTAGATAACTGGTCCCAGAGCCAATGAAGTTGTCGTTGTCTCAGCACCTGCTAGCTACCAACATGGGCCTCACTTGTGGTAGTCTCCTATAAGTCAGCCTGCCACTGTGGTCCACTCCACTGTCCAGAGCCAGCCTGTTGTTTGCTTATCTTTTGCCAAAGGCAAAAGGAAAGCAGTTAAACCAAGACAAATAAGGGACTATGTTCAAATTCCTTAGCCCTGTATCCATTTCTCAGTTTCTCTTCTATTATTTTCTCAAGTAGCCAAATTTATCTCCCCTGCTCCCTGAAAATTAAGAGCATGACTCAAAACTGTTAAATCACAATGCCTCTACTTCACTTCCTAGGTTTCCTAAAATCTCCCTCAAAGCATCAATGTATAACTCGCTATCTATAGATTTTATTTATCCCCAAACTTTCTTTCAAAGTGTTAATATGTAACTGCTTATCTTTAGTTTTTCATTTATCCAAAACTTGCTTCTAAAATACTGAACTATAACTACTTATCTCTAGATTTTTTTTATCTCAAAAAATCTCTTTTAAATTACTAACATAAAACTATGGATCTTTTTGTCTATTTGTAGTCTATTTGTAAACAGATAAATACCTATCTCTAGATTTTCCTTGTTAACATATAGTTGCCAATCTCTAGGTTCTACTTCTTAATATATACCTGTGAATCTATCTATCTATCTATCTATCTATCTATCTATCTATCTATCTATCTATCTATCTATCTATCTATCTATATCTATAGATACATATATAGATATAGATATATATCCTGTGTGTCTCAATATTTTACACCCACTGCTTAGAATTGCTCTGTCTGTTCCTTTATTTGTTCCTTTACAGAGTTTCCCCCTGTAGGCAATGTTCATGTTCTTGACCTTGTACAGATATCACTTTCCACATCTATGCAGAGCTCCAGGGTTCCAGGGGTGGACCTGAGTGGGCTAAGAGAGAGAGAGAATGAAGGAAAGACAGATGAGAAGAAATGTTTGAATTGGGTGGTCTGGGGTCTCTGATGGATAAACTGCACCATAAAATACTCAACATGTTTATTATATAGAGTTGAATAGAGAGTTGACATTATTTCAGATATCTGAACAAGGAAGTAGAGTTATTGCATACAAACAAATAATCTCCCCCTGAGCCTAGTAAGGGTTGGAGACTGCCATTTCCCCATGGGACAGGGTCTTTTTAATCCCTTCGTGTACTCATGGCTTTCTCCATCCCTGCACTCATCATTTTCTTCAGCCATCTATGGAATTCATATTGAAGAACATTTCTGTGGACCTACCAGTTTTTGTGGTGGACATAATTTCCTGGCTGGCCTTTTATACTGTTTTTGTGGGGGTTTTGATGGTCCTGGCCATGTAGATCATATGTTTGATATGAGATCCCAGTCTGCTACTGTTAGTGATAATCTGGTTCTCTTTTTGTCATTGCCCAAACTTGGTTGATTTCAGATCAAGTAGGAAGAGTTTATACATAATCCCTTCAGATGTTTAAGTTTGACCACAAAGACAGTTTGCTTCTAACTCAGTAGTAAGCAAAAAGTCACAAAAATGCAGCTCCCAGCTTTGTCTGGGCATGGAAGAGCCTAGAGGTAGATGTGTATACCCAGCTGAGGGTAGAGGTGAAAGGTGACAAGGAGCAAGAGAGCTGGGATGAATTCACAGATAGGATGTGCAAGTGGGATTCCTGGATGGGCGAGGACACTAGGGGTGCTGCCAGGCAGGAGCTAGCCCAGATTCAGTGAGAGTGTGTTTATGTGAGTGCCACTTCCAGCTTGTCCTGGGCATGGAGGAGTTGTGCAGAGAAGAGGAAAGATAGTTCTGGGTTAGGATATGGGTGTCTCCTGCAGAGAGTGTAGGAGTAGTACCCTTTTCTCTGCTTCTTCTTTTTAAAAATCAGTTTTATTTAATAGTTTTTTATTAGATATTTTCTTCATTTACATTTCAAATGCTATCCCAAAAGTTTCCTATACCACCCCCCGACCCTGCTCCCCTACCCACCCACTCCCACTTCTTGCCCTGGAATTCCCCTGTACTGGGGCATATAAAATTTGCAAGACCAAGTGGCCTCTCTTCCAGATGATGGCCGACTAGGCCATCTTCTGCTACATATCCATCTAGAGACACAAGCTCTGGGGGTACTGGTTAGTTCATATTGTTGTTGCTCTTATAGGGTTGCAGACTCCTTCAGCTCCTTGGGTACTTTCTCTAGCTCCTCCATTGGGGGCTCTGTGGTCCATCCTATAGATGACTGTGAGCATCCACTTCTGTATTTGCCAGGCACTGGCATAGCCTCACTCGAGATAGCTATATCAGGGTCCTTTCAGCAAAATGTTGCTGGCATATGCAATAGTGTCTGGGTTTGGTAGCTGATTATGAGATGAATCCCCGGGTGGGGTGGTCCCTGGATGGTCCATCCTTTCATCTTATCTCCAAACTTTGTCTTTGTAACCCCTTCCATGGGTGTTTTGTTCCCTATTCTAAGGAGGAATGAAGTATCCACACTTTGGTCTTCGTTTTTCTTGATTTTCTTGTGTTTTGCAAATTGTATCTTGGTTATTCTAAGTTTCTGAGCTAATATCCACTTATCAGTGAGTGCATATCAAGTGACTTCTTTTGTGATTGGGTTACCTCACTAAGGATGATATAAGACAAAAAGGCCACCAACAGATTGGGAAAGGATTTTTACCAATCCTAAATCTGATGGGGGATTAATATTTAATATATACAAAGATCTCAAGAAGTTGGACTCCAGAAATTCAAATAACCCCTTTAAAAATGGGGTACAGAGCTAAACAAAGAATTCTCAAGTGAGGAATACCGAATGGCTAAGAAGCACCTGAAAAAATGTTCAACATCCTTAATCATCAGGGAAATGCAAATCAAAACAACCCTGAGATTCCACCTCACACCAGTAAGAATGGCTAAGATCAAAAATTCAGGTGACAGCAGATGCTGGCGAGGATGTGGAGAAATAGGAACACTCCTCCATTGCTGGTGGGATTGAAAGCTTGTACAACCACTCTGGAAGTCAGTCTGGCGGTTCCTCGGAAAATTGGACATAGTACTACCAGAAGATCCAGCAATACCTCTACTGGACATATACCCAGAAGATGTTCTAACTGATAATAAGGACACATGCTTCACTATGTTCATAGCAGCCTTATTTATAATAGCCAGAAGCTGGAAAGAATCCAGTTGTCCCTCAACAGAGGAATGGATACAGAAAATGTGGTACATTTACACAATGGAGTACTACTCAGCTATTAAAAACAATGAATTTATGAAATTCTTGGGCAAATGGATGTATCTGGACGATATCATCCTTAGTGAGGTACCCTTTTCTCTTCTTAAATGTCAATGCAACAGAATTTATTCCTGTAGTTGAGGCTGGTTTCAAACTTTCTCCTCTGCCTTGACCCTCTGGCATATCTGGATTATAGATATACACTGCCACACCTGCTTGCATCCCTTCAGTTTCTGTTCACATACATTAATTTTAGGCACAAAAAAGCAATTCCTATTTGTAAGAAGATCATATTCTGCCTGGCTTCCCAAACATCAAATCTTTTTCTCCTTATCTCTGGAGTTCCATTTTGCTACTTCTGGCTGAATCTTATTTCCTGTTTAGTTGCCACGTTTCATGGCATTTTCTCTGAGAAGGATAGTGTTCCCTCCTAGGAGGTGAGCCTGCAGAGCTGAATGAAGCATCATATGGGTTGAATATACCTGGAGAGAATAAATTTCTGACCCAGTGTTGTGAGTGGTTTTCTGAAACTGTAAAACTAGGGGCCTTAGGATGGCTTTCTATTTATATGCCTAATGCTTTCTAAAGAAAACACAAAGAATTCACAAGTTTCTATTTGAAACTCAATGGGGGCTCTTTCTTCACCTATCAGCCATACTAGTGTTTGAGCGAGAATTAGATGAAGTTACTTATAAATAGTCTTGGAAAGCAGAGAGTTCTTGAGAAAGGATTCCTTTAGGGTATATTAGATAATTTGTGTTCTTTTAAATAGAAATTTTATTGTATGTATTCAATGCATACAGCATAGTGTTATGGGATACAAATAGATACAAGTACTTTAGGGAAACAAGTGAATATATTCATCAACTCATATGTTTTCTCATTTTAAAAACTGGGAGCCAAAGCAGTTGGTTTTTGTTTTGTGATAGAACAACAATAGCGTTCTTCATATCTGGTACTCACTTCTATTTCGGCTCCTTACTGCGAATGACTTGTTTTGACTTAATCATGTTCAGCCTCAGTTTTTGTGGGATCTTTTCTATCAAGCTCCACCTGATTTTTAAGATCGAATGTGGAGAAGAAATTCCGATCACCCTAATTTGATCTTTACATGCTGCATCTCTGTATGAACATACCATACTGTGCTCCATTAAGATGTACACTGATTTCATGTTAATAAATATTTCTGAGTAATTTTAAAAATGTGCTCAAGGTATCATGGGGACATAATGGAGCCACCTACTCAGAATGGCTTTTGCTGTCTTCCATGTTTTCTTTGTTTTACCCAAGAAATGAAGCTGAAGTTTGACAGAGTAGATTAAAGGAAACTTACTTTCTTCTCTTTTAAACCAACTCTGGCCAGAGCCCCTTCAGCACTGGGCCCAAATAAGTCCAAATTCCCAGAAATTCTGGCATGCTTCTTCATATTACCATGTAGATCTGGCCAGACAGTATTTCATCAGTCTTTTTAGACAGTGGATGCTAGAGGAACTTTTAATCTCTTTTTCCCTCCTTAGAAAATTTTAAATGGTCTTTATATTTTTAGAACAAGTCTTTTAATTCACATAAAAATAAAGACAGCAATACAAAGGTCCCATCCACTTTACCCTATCTTATATTGGAGTGACACATTTATTATAATTAATATTCATTAATTATTTTTATTATTTAAAACAATTTTTGTTTTAAATGTTTTAAAAATTGTTTAAAAACAATGTTTTTATTAATTAAAACACTTTTTAATTTAAATAAGATTTTCCCTTCCCCCAAGTCCTTTCTGATCCACTCCCTTCCATACACCCCAACTTTAAGTTCTTTCTCAAAAACAAACAAAAGCCCAATATAAAAAACCCCAAATCAAGAAAACACCCAAAAGAAAAACAAAACAAAACAAAACCCTACCAAACTGTAACCAAATAAAAACACACACAAATCTGCGGCGTCCATTATATATTGGTCAACTTCTCCTGAAGATGAGGCCTGCCCTTGTTAATATACCCAATGTCACTCTATTGGAGAAAACTGATTTTCCCTCTCCCATCAGGAATAAAGGACAGTTCTGTTGTTAACCTTTACCCTAGTCGCTAGGTTTTCATTCATTCATTCATTCATTCATTCCTTACTTCATTCATTCATTTAAAAATATATAACATAATATTAGAAAGAACAAAAACTAACCCATCAGAGTTAGACAAGACAAACCAACAGAAGGAGAAGAGCCTCAAGAGAAGGTACAAGAATCAGAGCTCCACTCATTCACACACTCAGTAATGCCATAAAAACACTAAATTGGAAGCTATCATATATACACAATATATATGGTGTAGACCCATGCAGGCTCTATGCTTGCTGCTTCAGTTGGAGGAACTTTTGCTAACCATTTGAAGTCAGCTTGTATTGGAAAAACAAGTTCAAGCCTGGATCTAGAAAGAGCCCAACCTATCCTTCCAGTATATACTTTATATATTGTAAGTGTAAGCTATATGTTTCTTAAAAATATTTCTCTCTCTCTCTCTCTCTCTCTCTCTCTCTCTCTCTCTCTCTCTCTCTCTCTGTGTGTGTGTGTGTGTGTGTGTGTGTGTGTGTGTGTGTGTGTTTGCTAGGGCTATGGTGCATGTGTGGCGATCAGAGGACAACTTGAATGAATTCTCAACTTCCACCATGTAAGTTTGGGTATCAAACTAAGGTGCAGGTATGAAAGTGTCTTCTCTTCCACACCATCTCACTAAGCTCTCAATGACTTTATTATATTCCCTTCACATGCTCTTGCCATCCTCAGTAAAATCTCCTTTAGATCACAGAGTAGTATCAAAAGCGCCATAGGAAATTAAGTAAGGATGACGACGGCATATTATGGCTTAAAAGGGGGAAAACCCAAGAACAGTGCTTCCCTTAGTCCCAAGAAGGAAGTGGCCTTAGTTACCCATTAGCAACAATTGAATAGCAACCAAATTTTGTTGCAAGGGCTACAAAATGATATCACAGATGAGTGAGGATCTAAAGAAAATGAACAGCCTGTAAAACAGGTGTGTATCTGAGGCCTATTTGTGGCCAACATGCTTCAATTGTTTTCCTTCAGAAAAACATGTATCTTAATATCTTAGTTCCTTTTCCCATCACCATGATAAAATACCCCACCCACCAAAAGCAATTCAAGGAGAAAGGTTTTATTCTAGCTCACTGTTCAATGTTATAGTCTCATAATGGGGAAGTCAAGGTAGCAAGAGCTTGAAGCTGCTGGTAAGGTAACATCTGAAATCAGGAACCAGATGGGAGTGAATGCTCGCTATTTCTCATCGTTGTTCACTTACATAGTCATATACAGTGGGCAGGTCTTCCCATCCCAGTTAACAGAACCAATCCCAATCCCCACTGCCTTTTCCGGAAGCTCAATTCCCAGATTCTAAAGTGATAATTGACACTAGCTGTCTGTCACCACCTGGACTGATTACTTAAAGTTTTATGGCTTCAAGAGCTTGGTATGTGAACATTTTAGAAAACACACACATACTTTTACACATGCATGTACTCACACTCATGGCAAAATAGACATTTTTTTTTCCACCAGGACTTGGTAGATAAGAGTTTTATCTAAATTTCAGACCCAAGTATTATGTTTTGTTTCCTGTGCCTGTGCATATCAGAAGCAGCACAAATTTGATAATGGCCCTAAAACTGCTAAGAACAAGGTGCCTGCGTGGAATGTGATTAAAATAAAAACATCATGCAGTTTTTGAGAAATATTCTGATCAGAATACACACACACACACACACACACACACACACACACACACACACACACACACAAACATTTGCAAAGAATCAAGGCTGAAATTTTTGTTTGTATTTTTATCATTACATTTTTAATGTGCATTGGTGTTTTGCCTATATGTCTGTGTAAGGGTGCCAGGTCCCCTGGAACCGGAGTTACAGACATTTGTGAGCCACCATATGGGTGCTGGGAACTGAACCTGGGTCCTCTGCAAGAGCAGCCAGTGCTCTTAACCACTGAAACATCTCTCCAGTCCCATTTGTATGTTTGTTGTTATTATTATTATTACTATTATTATTTTATTTATTCACTTTATATCCCAGTAATCCCTCACATACATCCTTCCCCCATTTCCTCCTTCTCTTCTGAGAAGGGGGAACACCCCCTCCTTTCCTCCCCACCCAGCACATCAAGTTACTGCATGACTAGGCAAATCCTCTGCCACTAAGGCTAGACAAAGAGGCCTGGCTAGGGGACTGGGATTCACAGGCAGGCAACAGATTTAGGGAGAGCCCCCACTTCAGTTGTCGGGGGACCTACCTGAAGACCAAGCTGCACATCTGCTCTGTATGTGCAGGGGCCTAGGCCCAGCCCATGCTCACTCTTTGGTTGGCAGTTCAGTCTCTGGAAGCCCCCAAGGGTGCTGGTTAGTTGACTCTGTTGGTTTTCCTGTAGAGTCACTGTTCTCTTCTAGTCCCTCAGGCCTTCCCCCAACTCTTCCACAGCACTGTCTGCTCTCCTTCTAATGTTAGGCTGTGGGTCTCTGAATCTGTTTCCATTGGCTGCTGGGTGAAGCCTCTCAGAGGACAGCCATGCTAGATTCCTGTCTACAAGTATAACAGGGTATCACTAATTATGTCAGGGGTTGGTTCTTGACCATGGGTTGGGGCAGTCATTGGTTGGTCATTCTCTCAGTCTCTGCTTCATCTTTATCCCTGCACATCTGGGAGGCAGGGCACATTTTGGGTTGAAGGTTTGTGGGTGGTTTGCTGACTTTATCCTTCTTCTGGGAGTCCTGCCTGACTATAAGAATTGGCCCCTCCAGGATCCATCTCTCTCACTTCAGTCTCAGCTAGTCGCCCCAATCACACCCTGTCCCCCCTAGGTTTCTGGCACATCCTAGAGATGTCCCCTTTCCCACCCATTTATGTTCTCTCTCCCCTGATCTCCCTGCACCCCTCTTTCCCCCTCTCCCACCCACATCCATCCATCCATCCATCCATCCATCCATCCATCCATCCATCCACCTTTGATATGTATTTTCTTTCTGAGGATTCAACCACCTTTCTTTAGACCCTCCTTATTTGGCTTCTTTGGCTCTGTGGATTATAGGGTGGTTCTGTGTGAGGGTACCAGGTCCCTTGGAACTGGTTACAGACAGTTGTAAGCAGTCATGTGGATGCTGGGAATTGAACCTGGGTCCTCTGGAAGAGCAGCCTAGTGTGCTTAACTGCTGAGACATTTCTCTAGACCGTGCCCCACTTGTATTTTTTTTTGTAAGTTTGGTTATCTCTATCAAGAGGGATCATGTGTACTTTTTACTCATTTTTTTATTTTCAGAATTTTATGAAGATTAATTAGAACATGGTATTTTCAAAGAAAATTGTTGGGCTGGAGAGATGGCTCAGCAGTTAAGAGGATTTCCTGTTCTTGGGTTGGGTCCCAAACACCCATATGGGAGCTTACTAGCATTCTTAACTCCAGTTCCACAGGATTTGGTGACCTAATACAGTGCCTGCACATGCATACAAACATGTCAGTGAACACGCATGCACATGTGTGCACAAACACACAGACACACACACAGAGTGTATACACTCACACACACATTTTAAAAAATGAAGTGATGTCCTATATGCACTTTAGCTTATGTCCCCTGCTCACATACTGCATACTGGGTATACTAAAATCCTTTTACATATGTTAACTGGAGGTTTTCCAAGAAAAAAAAAAAAAAACTTCTTGGAAAGAAAGGCACGGTTAGCAAAAGGTTTAGCTTAAGAAGAAAAGCTACCTTTTTAGAAGAATCGGCTTATGTTTCTGTGCTGTGAATTCTTATTCTGACCACACTTAGATTCTAAAATGGAGAGGTGGCCTCCAAGTAAACTCTAAGGAATACAGTTTTACAATTTTTATTATGGAAAATTTCAAACATATACAAAAGTATAGAGAATAATGAATTCTCAAACATCTATCACACAGCTTCAACAATTATCAAGTCAGAGTCAGTCTTGTTTCATCTATGTACAAACATATACCACCCTGATTATATTGAAGCAAATAACAGTAGCATCTCTGTAAAGTTTCAGTACAGTTTTCTAAAAGATAAGGGTTTCTTTAGAAAGCAAATCCACAGTACATGTCACAAATAGAAACTCCAGCAAATTAGAATGTGTGGTTTTATTTTAAAGTCTGTAAGATATGGGGACACAATACATTTCATTGGTACCATGAGGAAGGATGTTAACACTAAATTGGAGTTCAAGCCTTTCCAAATTAATGGTTTATAATGAAAAAGCGAGACACAACCACCAGCCATATCAGAACCTCTTTGGAACCCTTAGGATGAGCTGAGTAAGAGTGTTGACATCACACACCCTGTGACAAAACTCTGAAATGTCCTTGTCCTTGGCATAAAGTTATTCTTCTGGAAAGAGTCAAACTGAGCTCCCTCATTTAAATTCTCCATTTTGCATCCCCTTTACAGCAGTCTCTCTCCCTGAAGCCTAAGGGACACCAATTTAGCACTCATTCTCCTCTGCATAAACATGCAGAGAGCTGGTGGTACTGAGGAGCCAGCCAGCCAACTGTACTAGGCAAGGGGTGAGAACCACAGCCAACTGAAACAGTAAGAGAGGCAAAAGACACTAAGCAACTCAATGGCACAATTAGCTCTGAAAACTGCGTCAGTAACAGCTTTTGGTTTTTTTTTTTTTTTGGTTTTTTTTTTGTGCTCACCATCAAACAATACAGAATATTGAATCTGTAAAAAACAACAACAAAAACAACCCCAGAATTTTCTGCAAGGAAATGTTAAGGTGACATTTCAGAAGTAGAGCACTGCAAAAAAATTAAATGTATTATTCCTTGTATATTAATTTAAAATTTATTTTTATAAAAACTCACAATAATACATTTTTTCATTGTAATGTGTTACAATTACCTTTATAGCAAGTGATACTTTTTGAATAAAATTTTAAGCAAATTAACAACAGTACAAAAACACTAAATTTGTTAGGTGAAGGACTAATTCTATAAAATGTTACCCTAAATGATGATATAATATTAAAACTCTGCCAGCCATTGTGTGGTATGACATATAAATGAATACTAATTCTTGTTCTGGAACATCTCAAACTGTCCTGAAATGTTTCTGCAACACCGAATACACATGAGCTACACACGTGGTGCTTAGACAGCGGATACTCTACTAGCACCAGATTGGGAGGGAAATGTTTAGCCACAAAGAGATTACAAAATACTAATAGAATCAAAGACCTCCAGTGATGCCAACCATATTTCAAGTAGTGTCTTGGATGCAGAATATGCTCTCAAAGGTCTAATGAAGAAGGCAGACACATCAGAAAAGCACAACAAAAGGCTATAGGTGCTGAATTAAGTCCGTTCACACACAATAGTACAACAACCAGAGCAAAAAACGTTGGTAAGATAGACAGAGGAGTGTTCCAAGATGTAGAAGGAAAACCAGAATGAGCAGTTTCCTTGGGAACCTTAAAGGTGCTCCGGTGAACTTGACAATACCACTGAATACTGGGTTCACATCAATGCTGATTTCAGTGTGATCTTGAGCATGTCTCGGTTCATCTGGAAAAAGAAACAAACGTACATTCAACAAGTATATATTTACAATTCTTGCAATTGACAGACTAGGTGCACCTATCACTTGGTCTTTAGAAAGCCCTTGCAGGCTCTAAGGCAAGTGCAATGTAGGCACATGCACACACATGCACACAAACACCTACCTATAAAAATTATGAAACCAGTGATTATCAAAAGGGAATTAGCAATGAAGATGCAAAAAAACCTGATAAATTCTACCTGTAAGACTAGAGATAATTCAGGCTGATGGCCACATAGTAAATAAACTGTTAACCGCTACACAGAAGTGTCTTAGTCTACTTAAAACAGTATCTCATTGAGAGATATTTATGCAATATCTATGTGCATTATCCACAGTGACGGATTTCACAGAAAACCTGTGTGCAGGGATGATCTGGTAACCTGGATGAAATTACAATGTAAGAACTACCACCAGGTCTGACTGCCATGTCCCAGTGCAGTATCCTTCACCTCCTGTTCTCTCATCAAAAGGTGGTGTGGCCATACTGAATTTTCATAGTTCTGCCTGCTCAAAAATGTTTCAACATGTTCCATACAGTGTAGTACCTTGAGATGGATACCAGGAAAATATTCAGCCTGAAGATAAAAATTCTGGCCAAGGAAAATTCTCTTCTAGATCCTATAAGGCATTCTTATAGCAATCTTTGTAAATGAACCCATACTGTTCAATGATAAACCTTTTATATCAATCATCTAAAATAAATCTGTACAAAGTAATAAAGCAAATGTATTATAAAAGTAAATTTCCTATTTCTAGTTTGTTTCTTTAAAGTACAGAAAAGGTTGTATGTTTCCAGTAGACATACAAACCAATATTAACATAAACCTATATTAACATGTTTCCTCTTTGTACATCTGGAAGAACAAAATATTCTATCCTGGAGTTGTGGGTGGACCTCAGTGGTCCGTTACATGATCAGCATGCATGAGGATCTGGGGAAAAACATTCCTGGTTACCAACAGAAATGGGAAATAAATTTCTAATTCATGTCTGCAAATCACAATTATCTGTTGGGAGTATTCCTTCCTTTTCCTCAAAGATGGATGTAAAATATGGCTGTATATTTTAGTATACATATAAATAGTATGTAAAATGACTTAGCACTCTCACAAGGAAAAATTACCAGTTACTAAACAGTTTTTGGAAGACTGGTAGAAATTAATATATTATCCCTGGTAAACTGTTCAAATCTGGGACTATTGACAAAACCTTAAAGATAAAAATCATTTCCTAGGAGTTTGTCATTTCTCTGACATGTCTATGTTTCATAGAACATTAAACATTTTTCAATGATGTCGAAACCAAGTAATTTTTAAAGGGGGCAAAGTCACAGTATACTTTTAGGCAAACAATTCTTAATAATGAATTATGAATACATTTTGATTATGCAAAATACATAATTTAAAAATGCAAGAAGAGGACCTGCAAGATGGCCCAGTGGGTATAGGTACTTGCTGCCAACCACTGACCTGGGACCCACCTGGTGGAAGAAGACACCACCACTCCCTCACACAGTTCTCTGACCTCCACAGCTATACAAGGGCATTCTCACACCCACCCAAACACATACACATGCATGTATATATGTATACATATGCAAAAAGGCTATTTATGCATGCATGTGCACATGCATACACACACAGAGACACACACACACAAATAAATGTAATTTTAAAGGTCGATGCATTGCTGACTCTAGTAATAGCAAGTACAAGCAAAGCTTCCAATGCATTTCTAAGGCTTTTATGAAAAGAAATATCTAGAAACCCAAATCCATTTTATCAGCTAGAACAATGTAGAACTTAAGGTTAATGGAGATAAAGTCACAGAATCTATTTGAAACTTTTTGTTTGTTTTTGTTTTTTGAGACAGGGCTTCTCTGTGTGCTCTGGCTGTCCTGGAACTCACTTTGTAGACCTGGCTGGCCTTGAACTCAGAAATCTGCCAGCCTCTTATTTGAAACTTTTTAACTAGCAAATGACATTTTGATTAGAATTAAAAATAAGTGCTTCAAATTAGGGATCTATGGGGAAGCGGATTCAATGGGAAGATTGTAGAGTCAGAAGCTATATGATCCTAGGAAACTGCATCTTCTGGACACAGCGGGGTTGATGTGCACATGCGCTCACAGAGCCTGTGACAGTAAGTACAAGGCCTGCACAAATCTGAGCCACAAAAAAAAAAAAAATCTCAGCATGGAGAAGGGGAAGGGAGTAGAAAGTCCCAGCCCTAACCATGAAGCTCTTCGCAATAGGTACTTTCTGGGACAGAGAAAATCCTGTGTCTCTAAAGGAGTTACAGTATGTCTACCAACTCACCTCCTGTGTAGGTCTCGTGTTCAGGAAATAGGTGATCAGCACAAAACAGACTCCATGTTATTTTGTGTGCTTTTATCTTGCTGTGATTTGCTGTCTGTCTTTTTGTGGGTTTTGTTTGTTTCCTTGGTTTTGTTTTTAAGCAAGAAGGAACACAAATCTGAGTGTGGGTAAGAGGATGAGGATGACTGGGGGCAGGGCAGAGAGTATGATCAAAGTACATTCTATGAATTTTTTTTTCTGTTTGCAAAATAAGAATAAAAAGTAAATAGCTCCAACTCAAGTAAGGTTAGTTCTTTTACACGGTTATTAATTCTCTAAGTACATTCATCATTCTCACCTGTGATGTTTCTTGAAAACGCTCAAATACGGAATGATATTTCCAGTCTTAAAACTGTCTTTAAAAAGGCTTTTTAGATACCTAAATAGACATAGCAGGGGAACCTGAGCAGAGTTTCAGAAGAGAATGTGGAATGCCTTACAAGTGAGTCCTTATTTGAAACAATATCAAGGTAAGAACAACAATAGTAGAGCAACCAAAGGGTTTGTGGTAAGGAATGAAATGTTTACTCTGGGTCTATGAGATAAGTGGTTCCCATGTCTTCACAGTTGGAGAACAGCTGAACAGCAAGAATATAAACTCATTCAAATGATTTGAATGGCTGCAAATACGCGATCACATTAAAGATTCCCCCTCCCATGGTAACTGACAGGGAATTTAATCTGGGACATCAGTAAATTCAATTCAAGTATAAATTACTTTCTTTCAAAATGGACATACAGGGAGAAAAGCTATCATTTTTAAAGAGTATCCAGAAATGTACTTGGAAGCTGCTGAATGCGCAGGCTAAAACAACGGAATAACCACAATTATCCTGAAAATAAGTAACTAATTAGCAATTCTCTAGAAATATCGATTCTACCAGGGGAACAGTTTGTAAATTATATAGGGCATTTTAAGTCAGCAATAAAAAAAAAACAATCCTCAGCTGTAATTTTTTCTTAAAAATTAAAATGGCTTTTGGTCCTATGGAAAAAAAAATACGAAGTTCCTGCTCTGGGCTTATTTGATGGCATTTTGGATGCTAAAAGTACTGTCTACAAAGAGGAAACGGTGGAAAGCACCAGTTGTGCTTTTCCTTCATTTATTTTCAAACAAATCATCTGAGTCAAAGTGTACCAAGATGCAAGGCTGTGAAGAGGAAAACACGAAAGAGAAAAAAAAACGAACCAAAAAAAAAGCCCTCCCCCACGGTGCGGGGGGGGGGGGCTTTCACCAGTGGATAAAACTAAAGGTCCCTTCACTAGGAAACAAACCAGAAGAAGCCATACAACAAAATTGCGCAGACAAACTACTCACAAACACATGTAAAGGCTGTTTAACTGGGGGAAAACCCATCCAAACAAAAACATCACAGAGCAGATTGGCACGCGAGCACGCACCGACGCACAGGTGAACACACACACACACACACACACACACACACACACACACACACACACACACACAGGCACAGGCTCCAAGAAGAGCAGAGCAAGCAGCTAAGGCACCTTTCACAAAATCCCATGCAGCTGTGGCTGACCGCAAGATTTTTACAGTGTCACCAAGAAGCGATTGGAAAAGCATCTGAAAAACGTGCAAATTGTCTGCAAACAGAGCCTGGCAACCGAGACAGTTTGCAAGCGTGATTCAGAGGTCTGCCTGCCAAGGAAACAAAAGAAGCCTCCCTCCTGCCCGTGCGGGCAGGCGGGCGGGCAGGCGGGCGCACAGGGCAGGAGAGGTGCTCCCCTGGCAAGCAGGAGGCAAGTGCGGGGAGGCGACAGGCAAGAGTCTGGGCGGGAGCGGTACATACATACTAGGGCTCGCTCTCCGGCGGGGACGGGGCGGCCGAGTTCCCATTAGTAGGGGAGCCGCCCAGCTTCAGTTTCTCCAGGTACTCGGCGTGCACGGGCTTGTGGCACTGCAGGACCTTGATGGCATCTTCGATCTTGAACCACTCGCGCTTCCTGCCGATGCTGACCGAGTCTTCCCAATCCTCCAGCAGCTCGGTGACGGTGAGCACGAACACGTAGGTCCGGTGCTTGCGGTCCTGGTTCTGCTCGAAGACGCCCAGCAAGCGGCCCAACTTCCCCTTGACTCCCGCCTCCTCGTACACCTCGCGCACCGCCGCGCCGTCCGGCTCCTCCTCGGGCTCCATGCCCCCTCCCGGCACGATCCAACGGTCGGGGTAGCGGCTGCTGCTCACCAGCAGCACCTCGTCCTCGCGCTCGCTGCGGAAGCACAGGCACGCGGCGCGCTTCTTGAAGCCCTCGGGGTCGTAGGTCCGCGTCTGGTTCGGCTTGCACTTCATCCTCCGCGCCGCCGCCGCCGCCTCTGAGGTCGCTTGCAGCTGCCTAGCGAGCGGGCCGCCGCCGCGTAGCCTAGGAGCTCCCGCGGGCAGGGAGAGGGCCCGGCGAGGCTGGAGGAGAGGAGAGGAGAGCCGAGTGGAGCGGAGCGGAGTCTGAGCCGAGCCAGCGGAGACCAGGCGGGGGCGGGCGGGCAGGCGGGGGCGGGGGCGAGCCGGCGCGTCAGTCAGTCCGCGGGGCGGGCAGCACGGGCCGGGCGCGCCGAGGGTCGCGAGCCCGCCGCCTGATTGGAGGCGCCACTTCCGCCGCCCAGAGCCCGGAGCCCAGAGCCCGCGCCTTCGCACAGCCCCGGAGTGGACCGTGCGCGGTCCCCGCCCTCCGGATCGCCGCGATCGCGCGCGCGCTCGCCCGCTCCGCCGCCGCCGCCGCCGCCGCCGCCACCGCTGCCGCTGCCGCCGCTGCCAATGTTGCTGCCGCGCCAGGGGTTGAGCGAGGTGAGGCACGTGCGCGCGCGTGGCCGGGCCCGCGTGCGCGCGCGCGGCAGAGGGCGAGGGGCGGAGGCGCGGAGGCGGGGGTCTCCCGACTCCCGCAAAGCGCGACGCCGCCGGCCCACTGCGCAGGCGCCCCGCACCGCTGCCCCTGGGAAGCTTCTAGCTGCCAGTGCTCTGGGGAGGTGCATGCAACTGTGACTTTGCTGCGCAGGGTCCTCACCACGTGTGGGTCTCAGCCAGACCTGGAAGCAGAGGGGGCCAGGCCCTCCCTGAGAATCGCCTAAGTGGGGGTCGAGGCCTGCACCTCACACTCAGCTCCCATCATGAACTGTCTTATTTATAGGCAGAAGGCCTGGTGTCCCCAAAATGACCAATGAGAGTCTTGCCAGAAGAATCTTTGCTGAGTCACATGCAGCTCTCCTTCTTCAACAGGTTCCCTTCTGCAGCTTGTAGACCATGTTGGTTCAGCCCTTGCCTTAAACACTTGCACATAACCCATGTTCTCGGTTTGCAGAGTTTGCAGTCAGTGAACCAGGGACTTCTTGGTAAGACCCTCGTTTCAACCCCATTGCAAGTTGTTTATGGGGCAGCACCCACTAAAGTCTTGGATCCCATGTCAAGAGCCTCCATGCTCACATCCTGTGCCCCTTTCTGGCCTCCACACATAAGGATCTAGGGATTGAGGATTTGGGCGATTATTGAAAATAAATGTGTGTGTGTGTGTGTGTGTGTGTGTGTGTGTGTGTGTGTGTGTAGGTGTGCACCTCAGTGTGTGTCTCTCTGAACAGGTGATTCTTGAAAGTGTGTGCATGTGAGTGTGTGTGGACATGGACCTCTGAACAGATGTAGGCCCAAGGTGGGCAAAGGTATCTCCCTGCACTGCTTCCATTACTCTCCCACCAGTATGACTTTAGAGATAGGTTTTCTAGGATGTGTCTGTACTAGACCAGAAAGCACCAGGAATTCCTAGTCTCTTTTCTAGTCTCCCTAGCGCTGGGATTGCAGCCTGTCTTTTAAGCCAGTGGTGGGCATCAGATCTCAGGTGCTGAGGCTTGAGCCCCAAACACTTTAAGCAGAGAGCCATTGCCCTGGCCCAGCGCTTTCCATCTGGGGATTGCAAAGGTCCTTGTACTTTGCTCACATGACCTCTTGCTAGGGAAGCAGGATGCCAGGGTCTAAAGTAAACACAAAATTTTCACCACATCGAATTATTTTCTCTGAGCCTTCTCTCCTTCCTCCCTTAGACTTGTAGAACTCTGAGGGCCCAAAAGTCTCCCCTAACACCTCTTTGTCAAGCTTGCACTAACTTGAAACCACCTTTGCCTGGGTACAGTAATTTTGGCTGTTTTTACAGAGATTCAGTCTGCTGTGGTTTAGCTTGATGATATTCACAGCTGTCTTCTTGGGGGAAAGAGTTCACTTTGGTAAGGATTACTGATGTCATGGAAAGATAATTTCCATTTTCATGTACTCCTGTGCTGTCTAGTCTCTTTTTTGTTGTTTTAAAAATTGTTTTCTTTATTTACATTCCAAATGTTGCCCCCCTTCCCAGTACCCCCTCCAAAGAGTTCTTCACCTCTTCTCCCACCCCTTTGCCTCTGTATATATATATCATCTTGTATTGCCAAATTAAAAAGGGAAAGAATTTTCTGTTTCCCTCTGTACCCCATTTTTTCAATTAGGTTATTTGGTTTTATGGAGTCTAGCTTCTTGAGTTCTTTCTGTATTTTGGATATTAGCCCCCTATCAGATATAGGGTTAGTAAAGATCTTTTCCCAATCTATAGGTTGCCATTTCAACCTATTGACAGTGGCCTATACCTTACAGAAACTTTTCAGTTTCATGAGGTCCCATTTATCAATCGTTGATCTTAGAGCTCGAGCCATTGGTGTTCTGTTTATGAAATTTTCTCCTGTGCCAATGCATTCAAGGTTATCCACTAATTTCTCTTCTGTCAGGTTCAGTATATCTGGTTTCATGTTGAGGTCTTTGATCTACTTGGACTTGAGCTTTGTACAAGGTGGTATATATAGATCAATTTGCATTCTTTTACAAGCAGGTTGTAATGTGAGAACCACCAGGATTTACCGAAGGAGGCTGAGGCAGGAAGATTACGAGTTCAAGGCCAATCTGGGCTAAACATCTATATTTATTCATTCATTCATTCATTCTCACTCACTCTCTCTCTCTCCCTCTCCTCTCTTTCTCTCTCTCTCTCTCCCTCTCCCTCTCCCTCTCTCTCATTATTATTCTTTAATCTGTTTTTACAGTCCAGTTGTTATGCCCCTCTCAGTCAACCCTCTGACAGTTCTTCATCCCATTCCTCCTCCCCCATCTCCAAGCAGATGTCCTCCCAACCCCACAAGACCTCCCCTTTCCCTAGGGCCTCAAGTATCTCAAGGATTAGGCTCTTCTTCTCTCAATGAGGCAATACCAGGCAGTCCTCTGCTGTATATGTATTGGGGGCCTTGAACCAGCAACAGTGTTCTGCCTGGTTGGTTGCTCACCATCTGACAGATCTCAGGATCCAGATTAGTTGAGATTGCTGATCATCCTATGGGGTCTCCTTCTTCCTCAGGTTCTTCCAGCTTTTCCCTAATTCAACGGCAGGAGTCCCTGGCTTCTGTTCATTAGTTTGGTATAAGTATCTGCATCTGACTCTTTCAGCTGCTTGTTGGCCCTCTCAGGGGGCAGCCATACTAGTCTGCTGTCTGTAAGCACACCATAGCATCAGTAATGGTGTCGAGCCTTGAGGCTTCCCCTTGAGCTATATCCAAATTTGTGCCTGTCACTGGACCTCCTTTCCCTCAGGCTCTTCTACATTTTGTCCCTGCAGTTCTTTCAGACAGGAACAATTCTGGGTCAGAATCTTTGACTTTGATGCCAACCCCATCCCTCTACTTGATGCCCTGTATTTCTACTAGTTCCCTCTCTACACAGCTGGGCATTTCATCTAAGGTTTCTTCCTCTGAGTCCTGATCACCTCTTACCTTCCAGGTTTCTGGTACTTTCTATAGGGTCCTTCCACCTCCTACCTCCTGAGGTTGCCTATTAAGATTCATTCTGCTGGCCCTCAGGGCTTCAATCCTGATTACCCACCCCCAACACCTGATCATGTTCCCCCCTTTCCCTCCCTGTTCTCTTTATGAAAAGCCTCCAAATACCTAGATGGTTCCCAGCAATAACACCTTGACAGCTCAGTGCACAATTTGAAAGGCCAGTGACCCTAACTCCAGTGACTGGGCCTGGTGCACTCTGTCTGTATGATGGTGGGGAGGGTAAGGCTCAGTGCTAGCCTGAAACATACTGTTTCTTCCTCTGACCCAACAAGGTCCCTGAAACCTAGTGTCTACCAAGGACTGGAAAGACATCCACTGAAAGAAACATTGTGAACAAAGTTCCATGGATCCCAAAGGATCATTGTGATCTTTCTTCTTGAGTCAGTGAATTGCCTAAATTAAGATTGTTTCACACTGGTGAAGCTTTCTCCCCCTACTGTGTGTGTGTATGTGTGTGTGTGTGTGTGTGTGTGTGTGTGTGTGTGTGTGTGTATGTTATTTGTCACCAGGGAAGATAGGATTGTGCACCTTTCACCAAACATCCATATTCCACTCTCTCTTACCCTCAGGATGGCAGTGGATTTATAGTGGATCTCCAATAGGTAATTCAGCAAATGCTCCCCCAGGGATGCAATGACTAGAAGACAAAAGACCCCAGCATTCTTTATGTGGTTTCCTGTTGAATTAAAGTCTATATTCGGAGGCTCTTCTGTGCCTTTATGAATGGTGTGATATCTTGTAGACTGGAAACAATTTCTAGTATTAAACAAACTGAGTGAAAAGCCACATTTTACCAAAAAACATAATAAACCTGAGACTAATCTTTAGAAACAGTACTCATCATCCACGCTGCAATAGGCATTGCATTTATCTTCTTTTGTACAATGTTTTAAAAATCCCTTTGAAGCAGAGAGCATCCATTGCATATGGGCAGGGATAACATTAAGATTCACAGCTATGCAGCTTTTCAGTATCCAGCAGTTGTTACATAGGCACATGAGATCACATTCTAGGGTTCATAGAATGGACTGCCCAGCTCAGGAAGTCTCCTTGAACTTCCTCCAGCTCCTGTCTCTGTGCCCTCCCTTGTTCTGGCTGCTTGGCTCCTCAGCTCACTCAGGAATCCCAGTCCCCAGCCTCTCAGAATCCCCTTGGATTAAACATTATCTCCAACCCCATTGTTCAAAGGCCACCAAAGTCCACAGTGATTCCCACTGGGTTATAGAAAGAGGACAATCCCCGAACAGTTAAAGAGATGGAATACTTGCTCTATACATCTTGAGCAAGAAGCTATATCAGCATAATTAGTTTACCAAAAGGTATATTTTATTATGCTGAGAGTCATTACACAAGACTCATAGTATAAATTCTAACTTTGGTCCTAAGCCTTTTTCCCCAAGGCTCCTAGGCTGCGTGATGTATCTTAGCTGAAGGTCAGGTCCAGTCTCTAAGAGCAGTCTTTGATTTGAGGGTCAAGAACCTGGGAGAGACTCTCCAGCAACAGAAGAGCTGAAAGTGGCATCTCTACAGATGTGCACAGTTGAGGACGGCTCTTGGTCTTTGCTTATATACTGTCCAGTTATTATCATAGAGTTCTAGGACTGTATTTGATTTAGTGAGTTATGACTCTGGTTTCTGATTATCAGGTACCGCCTTGAGTGTAGCAAGATTCCAGACTAAGGTATTTTTTCTTGTTAAAAATGCATTTTTGTTTACTGTACTCATTAAAATGTCCTACCAGCATTTGAGGGGCACAGGTCCTTGTTTCAATGTTGGTTTCTATGTCCCACATAAGGTCAGGATATCTTCGCTTCCCCAAATCCCACACAAGCACCATCAGAATATAGCCTATTTATCAATCACCCTGCTGCCCAGGCCTAGGGACAATGAGACCACCAGCACCCTCAGAAGCCACCAGGCTTGTGATTGCCAGCAGCTGTTTCACATGTGTGAAAGCTCATGTGATAGCCAGGATGTTAAAATAGATAATGTCAGAGGTTAAAACATGTGGGGAAATGCATCTTTCTTAATTCCTCGGAAAGTTTGGTGTAGCTGCAACCACAGTAACCTGCTCTGGAGAGCTCTGACCTACATTCCAAAGGCAGCTTGATCCAGCGTTGTCTTCTGGGAATTTCAGACTGGATGGAGAAACAGTACTTAACTGGCCTCCTCTCTATCTCTTGGGTTATTTAAAACACTTGAATAGGCATCATCACAGGTTTTGTTCTCACTTTTCCAAAATACCAAAACTACTAGGGAGAGAGGTCATAAACCATCCTGTACTTCCACCAAAGGTTTTAGTGATCAGCCCTCATCCCAGAAGGACACACTGATTTCAAGACTTCAGGAGCCATTCTATTCTTTATGTGTTCCTAATTTTGTAGGAAATTTCCTCCCTCTCAGTTCCTCATTTTAATTTGTTTAACTTTTTCTCTTATTTCCAGGATGGGAACATATGCCCTAGCTTATGTGTGGGAATCAGATAGTAACTATTGGATGGATCCAAGGGCTCAAACTCAGGGGTCAGACTTGGTGGCCCTGACCACAGAGCCAGCTCACCATCCCGATTTAAGTGTGCTATGAGAAGCTGC
>LR751731.1:0-111269 GCA_902729485.2 Mus minutoides
TATATATATATATATATATATATATATATATATATATATATATATATATATATATATATATAAAATCAGCAACATCCTCTTCTCCTTTCTTCTTGGCTGCCAGATACAGCTGAGCAATTAGCACTGTAAACTCTTTGCCATAGGGTTCTATCTCACCACAGGCTACAAAGCAATGTAGCTGTGCAC
This sequence comes from Mus minutoides, assembly GCA_902729485.2. Lineage (NCBI taxonomy): Eukaryota > Metazoa > Chordata > Mammalia > Rodentia > Muridae > Mus > Mus minutoides. The sequence continues at coordinate 187 of LR751731.1, forward strand.
GAAACCTGTGAAACTGAGCTAAAACAAACCTTCTCTCCTTTAAGACGAAAGTGCTTTCAGGTATTTATCATTATAAAGGAAAGTTGACCAACACACAGATGCTACCCACTCATTTATAAGCAGCTGTGTATGTGGATGCAGGCATGTGCACATGCATGGGGAGGCCAGTGGCATTATCAGGAATACTATTTACTTCCTTTGAGAAAGGTCTTTCCTGGAGCTCACCAATTTAGCTAGAATGGCTGACTGGTTAGCAAGCCCCAGAGATCCTCCTGTGTGTTCCTTAGTGCTGGGATTACAAGCGTGCCCTCCCAAACCTGGACATTTTATGTGTGCTCTGGAGAAAACTTTAGGTCTTTGCACTTGCGAGAAGTACACAGACTGAACTCTCACCTCAGTTCTGTCACTCATTTTTGAGGTATAAGGTATAAGTAATGCTGTATTTATTTCTAACACCTATTTATACTTTATTGTTTTCTAATTTTCAGTTCAATTGGATGTAGATGGTTCATTTACATTTATATTCTTTCAGTCCTACTTAGGAAATTATACTCTATTCTACTATTCTTTGGTGCTTATATAACAAATATTTTTATTTCATTTTTTCACAGACAGGGCCTTACACAATAGCCCTCATTGTTCTAGAACTTATTATTAGCCCAGACTGACTTCAAACTTGTGTAAATCCTCCTGCCTCAACCTGCCGAGTTCTGGGACTACAGGTTTGTGAGCCACCATTCCTGGATTAGAAGTCTGAAAATGCAAACTAAACTTCTTAGGACCTACAAGCAATCATACAAAGAAGTCAAAGTAATGAACTGTAAGTAATTACCTACCAATATAAAAGCTAGTACTCTATATTGTAGTTTCTATTACTTTGCTTTTTTATCCCTACAGGCTGTTTTCTAAGATCAGTGTTTAGATTGATCACACATTTACAGTGTGTTCATATTGTCTTCTGCATCTCATGCTTCCTTCTGTCGCCATTTTTCTTATGCTTTTAAGTGCATGTAGGGTTTCCTTTATTCATCGGTGCCAAATTCTGCTACTGGCCTTTCTAAAAACCATCTTTTTCTTTTATCCTACAAAGGGAATTTAAAGGACATTACAATTGTGTGTTTAGATCACTCTTTTATTTTGGCTTTGTAGAATTCTCAGTTGCTATAGTGCTTGCACATCAAGCATACAAAATCTAGACATCATAGAGTATATCTGCAAATCCAGCGAAGATCCCAGAGGATATTTGAACCACTACTTTAGATAAAATGATAGGCTTTGGTTTCAGTTTCAGTAAAGTTTGCTGTCTCAAAAAAGAATAACAGAACTGTAGATGAAGACACCATGTTGACCTCTGCCCTCCACACATGCATGCAAAGGCCAGTGCACATATGTGTACATGACTATACATATGTACATATGTATACAAATATACCACAGAAAGAAAAGAAAAACAGACCATGTATCTCTATCTCTATCTATCTACATGCATGCATGCATGCATACATACATACATACATACATACATACATACATACACACACAGAGAATAGGGGGGAAATCTCCTTCATCATGTTAAAGGGTTTGTGTCATAGTACTTATTTCACCATATGTAGGAGATAAAGTCATTGCAATTTATTTTACAGAGCAGATTTTATGTTTTTGAAATGATAAGACAAAGAAAAGTTACAAGAATGTCTAAATTCTCGATGGCATGCTATTTTTATCATTTTGTGGGGAAAAAAAGAATTGAACAATCTCAAAATACTAAAAAACATATCTTAGCAAACTTACCATGCTGTTTAGATTTCTTTTTCTTCTTCTTCTTTTTCTTCTGCTTTGGTTTGTAGTGATCTTTGTCTCGCTTCTCTTTTTTCTCCTTATCCTTTTCTTTCCTTTTACCTAAAATAAATAAAAGTAAATCCTTCAATAATTGTGAGTGCTTCTTAGTTGCTCCTTTGTGGTTACCCTCAAAGCAGCATTTATGTTTTCATCAGTGATTCCAGTCACCTGCCCAGAGTGGACGGATTCAATTAAACTGTTCGTGTCATGAGTCTGGAACTCTTGCTTAGCTTATTGGACTATAAGAGGGGATCTTCATTAGCAGTGTTGAAAAATCCCAATTCCTGACACCTTAAAGTTAACACAGACAGTAGTTAAAATCTTTAAATGCGTAATAGACTAAAATTCCCACTATGTGCCAGAAGTTAAATTCCATAATTGAAAAAGGCCTCACTAGGGAGAATCAGCACTACAATACATAATTTATTAATGCTTTAGAAAATTTAAATAAGATGGTTGGCATTTTGTCTTCAAAAACGAGAAACAAAATTAATCAAATTTATACATAACTCCTTCCATATTTAAATACCTCCCCTGTGCATACATAAAAGAAGACAAGAAAGAAAAGTATTTCATTCTATTCTTTCCAGAAAGCATTCTTTTCTTTAATCATATGTACGTTAAAGAAGATAAATACATGTTTGAACAGTATATTAGAACATTGTATCACAAATTAAAACTGAACAGATATTCAACAAGCTATTTTTCCAGCTCAGAATGAGTTAGCCCACAATCTTCCAATTATATGAAGCCAATTTTCAGTGACTCCAGTTAGCAAACCGAAATAATACTTATTATTACCCATTATTTCATTACTTTTAGTCTTTACTCAACATTAGGTAAAAAAGACAGTGAAAAAGTCTGTATCCTTTTAATAAGGCATACTGAAGAATGTTGAAGATTTACTATTTTAATATATCATCCACTACTCTTAAGTCTCAAAAATATTAGGTGGAGGCTTATTTTTAAAGCGCTATCCATAGTTTTAACCAGAAACGTTCAGAAGCAAAGAACTCAGAGAAATCCAGAGAACCCCTGTAGAATACACATAAGTATAAGCTATGCACTGGAGAGCAGGTGCGTATGAAGCTGGCTAACTGCTAAGCACAGAAGCAGATGACCTCAGGCACCTTAAGGAGCCCTAGCAGGGAAGGGAAGACACAGATGCTGTCCTCTCTGTCAAGCTTTTTAATCTTTTGCTTAAAGATTACTTTCTGTCCATACCAAATGCAGTGGAGGTTTTTTCTTCCAATTTCACTTTTTTTTCTGTTTTCGATATTCCTGTGGGTTAGGGGGATAAGATGTAAGTTTAGGCAGAACAATAAAAATATGGTACAGTTTTTAAAATTACAATTGTTTTCAAAACTCTAAATAAGAATCCTCCTCTTACACAATTTTATTACATAATCTACAAATAAAAACTTATTCAAGAAATACTGGTGCTTCTTCATACCACCTGGGTGGAATTCTTAGCCTCCACGCTTTGTTACTTGTATGACTTGACTATGTGGTTTAATGCTCCATACTTTTGCTTCCTTATTGTCAATAAGAGTAAGAATACCTACTACTGTTCTTTTAAGATTGTATGGGACAGAGTATGTAAATGCTTTGGTCAGTGCTTGATAAGTATATTGTTTTACTCTGTAGTTGGGGGTATTTTGAAGCTACACTATTTCAGAAATAGCATAAATGGGGCTTCAAGCAGAAAAAGAAGTTATGTAAAAGTTCCTGGCCACCTCTGAGGCTGATGCAGCACCACAACTGTAAGCAACTCAGAAGGTAATGACAGTCTTTTGAATGGCTGGCATATATACACTGCTGTGACAACCTGGTCACAACTATTCTTCAGAGCATCCAAATGAAATATTCAATTTCATGGTAAAGTATATTAGTTTTCAGTAACATATAACTGTTATTTTAATAACATATATAAGCTAATATTTGACCTCTTATTTCCTAAAAGTTATACATGTAAATTCTGGGACATCTATATCATTGCATAAATCCTTTATTGTTAAGTAACAAAAAGAACCCAAACAATGATTTTGCTAATCATTTTTGGACTAAATAAATGTAAAATTTAAAGGTATGCATACTCATAAAATATATCATATTAATGGCATGTATTGCCTAGTAGTCCAAATTACATCTGTAAATATACTTCACTAACTCTAACTAAAACAACAGATTCCCTTAACAAAGCTTCCCAATTCTACTTAACATTTCTCAATGTCTTACTTGTAGCTCAAGTTAATCTAGTAAAAGAATCAATTTATATAATCATGTCAAATATTTTATATTTTATTCAAATACTTTATACAGTTTAAACATAAACTATAAAGGATATTCCTTAATTTAAGGAGCAACAAGGCTCTACGAAGTTTCAGATTAATAAGGATGCTGATAATCACACTGATTGTGACAGGAAGAATGAAGAGATCTCACAGCAAAGATAAGCACAGTAATATTTCCCACTTATCAAGATAATTGAATACATTTATTCCTTCCTTCTGCTGACTACTGGTCCATGGAAATTGCAAATGTAATGTGGTTCTCTAACAACTAAGAAACCAAACAAAGGAAAGTGCTGCTTAGGCTTGACTGCAGTACAGCACCCAAGAGAGAAGGTAACAATGTCTCTGTCTCTGTCCTAATCTGGAGGGCTGGATCTCCAGATGAACGATATCTAGGACTAGGGACTGCTTATGGTAAAGGAGGGGTGTCAAAAAACCCCATCATATTGCCTATGTTGAGGGGGTTCTGGTAGGTGGTACACAGATAATAATGGCTGCAGGCCAGCACTGCAGACCAGATATGGCAGGGCAGAACAAACACCCATTCTAAGTGGCACAAGGGAAGCAAGCTCCAGAGTGCACTGGCTTCCTGCTCAAGACTTCACGTATGGTCAACTTTCAAGGCAAAACTGGGAACCTGACAAGGGGTTGCCAACATTTTATACAAGAAAGCACATTAAAATGAACATATAGATCTCTAACACTGGTGAACTTTTTAGAAGTACACACAAATAAAAAAACAAAACAGATTTTTTTATTAAAGTTCAACAAAAAATATAATTGGGTTTAAAAGATATGATTGTTAATATTTCACCATGTGTTTCAATTTCCTAAATATTAGGATATTAGTATAAAGAACAGTGATCTGTAAATTTTCTCAAGAGGACATTTTCTTCAGATAAACTCTTAGAACCATTGTAATAAAGAACAAAAGCAATAGGCTACCCAGACTTCAATAAGCAAAGTAAAGTCCTGATCACTCTCCTACTCACAACTGTAGAGTGAAGAGCATTGAGTTCTCCAGAGTGCTACAAGATGCAATCCCTAAGTCTACACAAAGTCCAGTTCATATGTGTATATGTGTGTATGTTAGTGGGGGGTGATGAAGTGGATTACAGAAAACATAGTTACAACTTTGTTTTGAATAGCTATGTAAACTAAATTCAGTAATAACTTTAAAAGGTTGTTAAACAGTGAATGTAGAACATCAAATATTGGGATAGAAAGGAATGCCATCTAAAAGGTGGCCACAGTCAGAGCAGATAGACCTACTACCGTCCTCATTTAGAGTAGCCTAAAACTTATCTCTGGCTTCCTTGGTGATAATGCCATATTAAGCAGAAAGAAACCCCTGGACTCATTACAGAGGATCCACCAGAGTCCTAAGTCCTACTTTCTTAACGGTGACAAATACATTTGCATGTTTACTATTTCTACATTACATTAAAAATTGTCTTAAAAATTCAATAAATCACATCTAATTTTATAAAAACTAAGCTAAATTTACTAAAAATTGAATGCCCTGCTAATGTACATTATGGTATTATAAAGATATAGTGCTCATATGCTTATCAATCTAATACTTGTATTCACATTAACTAAAATATTCTACAGTAAACAAATATTATTTGATATTTTCATACTGATTTGCTTAAAAGTACAAAAATAGAAATATAATGAGCTTTCCAACACAGAACTAACTAAAAATGTTGAGAATTATATTCATATAATATACTAATTCCAACTTATTCCAATTTTGTCTTAATGGAGGCTACTAAGAAGATTTACCATTTTAAAACTATTTGAAAATTGGGAAAGCTAATAGGACCATATCACAATTTTGACTTCATAAAATACAAGATGTACAATAAACAAATAGAGCTGGTTATGGCCACAGATATTTCTACTATAAAATTCTCATTATAAATGTGTGAAGGAAGTAGTTCATTTAAACTTTAGTGAAAAAAAAATGAGAACAGAGGGCAAGCGAAAGTTCCTACTATCTTAGCTAAGAACACACGTCCTCCTCTGCTTGAGGGCTCCATCCATCCATCCATCCATCCATCCATCCATCCATCCATCCATCTATCTAGTATGTGGGGCTGTTTGTGTGCCATAGTGCACGTGTGGAAGTCAGAGGACAACTTACTGGATGGAATCAGTTCTCTCCTTCAATCATGTAGAACAGGGGCCTAGAACTCAGGTTGCCAGGTGTAGGAAGCACCTCTACACACTGAGCCTCTCTCCTTGTCCTACTTTATACCTCTTAAGGATTTTACAGCTTATAGTAATTAACATTCATTTATATGTGTGGTTCAGCTACTAGCCTCATTTCCTTCTAGATGCTCGGCTTCCCGAGTGTAGATTCTGCATCTCAGCACTCTAAGCACTTCACCTTAATGGCAGAACTTAAAACATGACACAGACATCCTCAGGCCCTGGTCAGGAAAGGTTTCTTTTGAAAAAGATTATTTTCAAGAAACCCCATCTACTCTGCCTCCCAGAGAGTAAGAGAAGTAAAAATTTCTTAAGCTGTATCTCTTCCTTTGATTCACTGGCTGATAGAAAAAGCAAAACAAAAGTATCCCTTTTTTAACTTTTAAAAATGTATCATTTCCTTTCTTTTCCTATTATTTTTTACTTTTTGCTAAACTGGGCATCTACAGTACACCAAACCTTAGAGTCAATCAGGTTGGCATCCATCCTAGTGGAAGAATGTAGAACAATTAGTGCAAGTTCATAATCTCTGTTGGAAACACAATTAAAAGCAAAGTTTAACCTAGTAAGAGTCCAAAAGTTTGCTAAACTATTTCTCAGTTAACATTCTCATCAGTCTAAACTCGTCTAGGAGTTCCAAGTTTAAAATACTGATAATACAGTCCTTGTGAATAATGCTTTGTACAGAAATATTAATATAGAAATGGAACTTATTTTGATAATTAGGATAAACACCAGCCAAATGTATGTACACTCATTCTCATTTACATGGGTATAAGAAGAATACATATAAAAGGTACACATCAGCATAGGAAACAGAGAAACACAAAATAACTTCAAAATAGGGAAGGACGGTTAGGTAACAATAGTAAGAAAGCCAGATATAATGGCACATGCCTACAATCTCAGCACTCTACAGCAAGAAAACCAAGACTTCCAAATCAGCCTGGGGTACATCGTTTTGTTCCATACTCCTTGGGCTATGGACAGTGTGAGATTCTATTTCAAAGAAAGAAAACAGAACTACCACCACAAAAGAACTATACTAAGAGAAAGGAGCATGCAGACCACATAGAAGTTCAATGACAGTAAAACAAATGAATATAGTTTTAAATAAAAGAATAGAATATGACTTCCACACTTTCTTCAAAAAGAAAAATTCAAAAGAGCAATAGAAATTAATTAAAGTCTTACTTCATCTCATTCAAATACTGTGTGTGCACTCTACGTGATCATGTATATATACCAGCTTTCAGTAGCTAACTTAAAAGAATGCATTTTCTTATTTTAAGCAATTATCTAGACTACAGTAACTGAGGTAGGAAGTCCTAGCCTAATTGTGGGTAGCACCATTTCATGGGCTGGGTCCTGGATTGAAGAAAAAGGGAAAGTGAGAACAAAACATCCGCACTCATCCATCCCTGTTCCCGACTTGTTCCTGCCGTTCTGACTTCCTGTGATGGTAGACTGCAGACCCAGAACTCTAAGCCAAAATGTATTTTTTTCTCCTTAAAAGCAAAACAAAAAATATAGAAAAATTGCTGAGCACTGTGCTCTTAATGTTAAGCTGACAATGGTTATGCCTTCTTTTTACCATTGTATAATTCAACATCATGAACAAAACCAAGTACTACCTCTCCAAGGTATCTAGCCATATAGCTCTAAATCTGCCAGACTTTAGAAGAAAAACAAACAACCAAAATAAAACAAAACAGAACCATGTTAAGCCCCTGCTGAGAAGAAAAATCAAAGGCGTTTAGTGTACAGATACTGCTTTGATGCTTAGAATATACAATATGGCTGACATGACATTTTTAAAAAATTGTGTGTGTGTGTGTGTGTGTGTGTGTGTGTGTGTGTGTGTGTGTATGTGTGTGTGTGTGTATACTGAGTGCATATATAGTATTACACCCATAAGAAGCTAGAAGAGGGCACTGCATCCCCTGGGAGTAGGGTTACAGATGGTTGTGAGTTGCCATGTGGTTGCTGGGGATCAAATAAGCCATTTCTCCAACCCTACATAGCAACACTATTTATGACATGTACTTATACTGATCTGTATTTCAGTCTTATTACAAGCAATCCAAACATAGATTTTAAAGAAACATAAATATCTTCACAGACACATTGAAAAATCATTTTCCCAATTGGTATATGCTAATATGACATCAAGATCATTCTCATACACTCAGTGCAATAAGGATTTCCAGACTGATAAAAAGTAAGACCTTTACCCAGAAAACTTTCTCAAAAGGTCAATGATAATTCAGGAATCTTGTGCACAAAAAGATAAAGCAAACTGAATTACTCTAAGATCAGGTTTAGATGAATATCAAAACACAGTAGATCAGATCTGAGAAATCAATCTCTCAAAACCCACAGGTTTTCAGCTGTGGGCATTTTTAAATTTCTAAATAAGAAAGCACTATTATATATCAACCAATTTAAATCTTTACAGGTAAAATGGAATTGTAGATAGTTATATGTACAAGTACTGACACTGCTACTTTGAAAGAAAGAACAAGTTAAAGACACAAATTAAGTTAAGCTACTGCTGTCAGTGTCTAATTGAATAGCATGGACAGAACACAGTAAGCTATATTTTGGCTTCATCCAAGAAGCCATTGCCACATTCTTTGGGGAAGATTTGTTAATCATGATTATTACCAATACATTTGGCTACTTTACATTTATCTCCTAATCTAACTTCACTTAAATCTCTCACTAGCCAATTCCAAATTAGTAATTTACTAAAACAAAGATGATTGAAACATACTATTTGACTTCTGAAAAACATCATGTATTTTCTATGAAATTGTAATATTATAAAGTATCTTCTTGATTCAAGAATAGGAATTTATAGAATTGTATTTAACTCTAATAATTTCTAGTAGCAAAAATAAGCATATATTTCATATAATTTATTTCTTGTTTTGAGACAGGGTTTTGCTGTGTATCCTTAGTTGGCCTAAAACTTGCTAGGTTGACCCAACTGGGTAGCTAAGATTTGCTAGCTCCAGGTACAGCAATACCACATTTTACATGCACATTAAAAAAGCAAAAGAAGCCAGGCATGATGGTTATGTCTTTAATCACATGACTTGATGAGCCTGTGTGTGTGTGTGTACACACCCAGAAGGGAACTGGCCCTTCTCAGGAAGGGGATAGAGGAATGGGGGAACGATTTGTGTTATGGAGTACTGGAAGTAAAGGGGACTAATATTGGCATATAAGTGAACAAATAAATTTTTTTTTAGAAAGCAAAAGAAAGAAGGAGAAAAAGAGAATGAAAGAAGAAAAAAATGACAAGAACTATGTTCAGAGAATGCTGACAATGGTCACACAGAAGAATTTTAAAACAGAGAAATTCCATCCAAACACAATAACTACCTAAAAGTTCTTAGAAGAGGGGTTTCATATGAATTTAAGTGAAGTTTAATATCAAAATGTTTATGCTAAACTTAACCAAGAGCTAGCTCCCTTACCTGTGGCCGCTGCAGCTCCTTTTACATCACTCACTACTTTGGAGGCGGGATTTGCAAACAATGGTGTCTCCTCCTTTTCTTCCTTGGGACATTCACCACCATGATAGGAGGAATCTGGGGCTCTACTTTCTGTGACTTCTGAACCACAACTTAAATCAAGAGGGAGGCAGGGCCCCAGCTTCTGGAGTGGCACATATGCAATAGCAGGCACTATACAAAATTAAAAAGAAAAGAAAACCATAATATTAACACAAAGAAACTGGATCAGTTCATACCAATGCAGATCACTGATATTTATATAGTGCCTGGCAAAAAGAAGGCACCAGATAAATTATCTGTAGCATATACAAAGTGGTTGTAAGCCAAGAGATATAAAAGAAAACAATATTCAAATAATTGTTGTTAGTTATTTGGTTCTATAGGAAATAGCTATACATTACCCTTTGGTACTGAGGACTGTTGCTGATTCTGAGAACTGATGGAGAATACTTTGCCATCAGTTGCTGAAGAGGAAGAAGAAAGCTTTTCTAGAGACTCCTCAGGCATGGGTAAGGTGGCTAACCGCTGTGATCTTCTTCTTCTCTCACTATGCTTGCAAGGTCTAGGGGGATTCACAGGCTGTGGAGAACCTAGAAAAAGATCTTCAATGTTCACGAAGCAGATACATACCAGGATCATCTTATAATTTTTAAGGAGATAAGCAAGAAAAAAATGAGCCATTTTCTGCTCTCTGATGCTGCTATTAGATAACCACAGGAAATGGCATATTCCAGAGGCATTCAAAGGCAAAAAAAAAAAAAAAAAAAAAATTCCTTGTCACAAAAAGAGTTAATCAAACTTCTAAAATCTAAAACCACTAGAACTCAAAGATAGTAACATGGAACGTTAATATTTCCAGTAGCTCTCTCCAAATGTGAGACTGGAATTAACTCTCTAATTGTGGACTCTTGTGCTAACTGCCATTTTGCCTCCAAGAAAGTCTCTATATAAGTAAAAAGTAAGGGAGGAAGGTGGAGGGAGACGGGAAAGAAGGAAGCTAGGTGAGAAACTTGCTATATAGCAAACATTGGCAGTATAAAGGGAAAGGAAGGCAGGGTCACAGGGCTCTTATACACATTATACAGTGTGTGCTTTGCTTTCCTTCCCCAGATGAGCTACTGTAAATAACCTATCCCATTCTCACACTCCCACATGGATTTTTACAAATATAAAAATGGGGCCTGATTCATTCAAAAAATTGAACACAAACAAACCAATATGCTTATTATGGCCAAATTAGTTATTATTTAGTATGACAGTATTTTTACCCTTAAATATTTTCATTTGTTTGTACAACTAATTGTAACATTGATTTGTCTTTTAGTGATGTTAACACAAATGTTTCGATAATTCTTTAATGCTTGAGAGTTCCTTTTGGACTATGAACCTGCTGTATTGTATATTAGATAGGAATTTACAGAATAAAATATTACTACTTTAGAAAGAAGCAGTTTAAAGAAGTGGATGTTTTAAGTATTTAAGGATAATTGACAATGAAAAATATTGAAAAACAAAAAGACATGAAATAATGGGGAAAAAACAAGATAATTATTATCTTTTATGATACTGTGATTATATCAATATGTAAAAGAACTTAAAAATATAATGTTTATTGGTGTCATGTGATAATATAATGACTACTACTGACATCCGTTATAATGAAGTTTCAGAGAAAAGAATTTTTGATTCCCTTCGTTTCTGCTTAGTTATAAAAAAAATATTGATCAAAATTTGAGGCATGTTCTTTAGTGTTAAATGTGAGAACTGAATGAAAAACAGGTATGTTTGATAAAGGCTTCCAGAGGCCAATATCATTATTCTGAAAGACACAATATAGAATGCTTCACAAGGAAATGTGTCATCCTTATTTCCTGATTACAACACTGATTTACTCTTTGAGTAAAGGAGCAAAATGCAAGTGTCATCTAACTAATGACTCTTCTGATAACTGCTTCACAGTTATGTGAAACTTGGTTATGTAAACACAAACCTATCTTTTAGTCAAATCCGGATAGAAAAAAAAAAGATGTAAAAGATTAGTACTGTATCAGTCAAATGTTATAACAAGGAGGCATTTTCCTTTCAATAAGGGTAAGACTGGATTCAAGGCTGCCTTGTTAACAAGATTAAATAAAGTGCACTCAGAGGACTACTAATATAAGGAGACACCTCCTACGTGGTCACAGGAGGAGTGAGGGGCCACATGAAAACATAGCCTAAAGGTCTTTTTTATAGTTCTTTTTGTTTCCAGGATATCTTGTTTGTTTGTTTGTTTTTTTGTAATGAATCAGGCCTTGTCTTATTAGTTGAGGAGATTGAAACTACAGTAGGATTTGGGTCGCTGGATGGCAGGACTTCTTAAGGAGCAGTACAGAGTTGGAGCAGTGAAACAGTAAGAACTGTCCATGATCTACTCTTGAAATAGTTTTAAGCTTTTTCTGTCATATCCACTTAACTTTTGAGTTTTTAAAAAGCAACTTCATAAAAAACAAGATAACTACAACAAAACTGCTTTGACTCCATCTTACAGGATAAGTAGCTATTTGTAAAGTCTGTGCTCACTAGTTTTATTTATCACTGAAGAAAGCTGAGATACAAGCGTCAAATCCTTGGCTTGTATTAACTCTGGGGCAAGTGGTGACTTAGGGGTTTTTATACACCCAGAAGACTCTCCAGCTTCATGTTTGCATTTCTTGCTGCGAGCCTTCCCTGAAGACAAAGTTGAGGATAACAGTGCAGGTTTCTGAGTGTTGGCAGAACTGCTAATGACAGCTTCATTTTTTTTCTGACTTTGAGGTTTAGGTGAAATCGCCTGAATAAATAATAAAAAATTGATATTTTTATTTTGGTTTCTTCATTTTTCTTCTTGTATTCTATTTTGATTGTTAAGCAACTTTAGTACCAAAAACATTGTTAAGCAACACATAACATTTCTATTACAAATGAAAAACCAAAAAGAACCCACAAATTATTAACTAAAAGTTGAATAGGCTGTCTTTAAAGGGATACTGTCAACTACAAGTCCCTGTTTTTTAATGTCCATGAAATTCTTCCAATGTTAAATATCCTACTGGACGAACATTTCAGTATTAATTTGAAACATCTCTCTTCTGAAACTGTAATTGTCAATGGTATTAAAACAGTTAGGTAAGTGAACAAAAGTATTTCATGTTTTAGAGTGCTAAAGAACACATTTAAACTCCTGCTGTTTAGAAGGGATTTTATAATCTGTCATCAAATGTGTGGCTGTCTCAGCAGACAGTTTCCCTTTAAAGAACAATCTCAACAAGAAAACAATGACCAAATTAACAAAACATTATCTTTAACTCATTTTAGTGCTGAAAGCTAGAGTTTCATAAGCAAAATGCATCATGAAATCAGAGCTACCAGCAATAGAGAGTTAAAAGACTAAAAAACAATACAGAACAAGCAACAACTACAACAACAGAAAAGAGATAAAAATGTAAGTTAAAACATTGGATTTTAAAACAAAATACGTCGCAGTCTTAGATAAGAGTTTTTACCTTATTCCTGCCAACTGATACTTTTGAAAAAAAATTAGATCTTTGTCAGTTCTTTCATAAAGAACATTTAATCATGTGGCAGTAAAAGTCCCTGCACGTGTAAAATTATGTATGAATATATCTATTGTTAAAGACAACAGAAAGCAGCCACATTGGATCCATGTTCTGTCATACTGGCATGCCTATTCTGGTTTTCTTGCTATTATCTAAAAGCAAAACATGAATGAAATACAGACTTTGAAAAACTGGTATTATGGCAAGCTACTATAGACAGTAAAGTTGCTAGTCCTATGAATAACATGCCTGTCCCAAGAAATCATTTAGCTTCCACATATTTGGGGAAGGGATGTGCATCAAATTTATAATCTTCTGTTTTCTAGAATATGATAGATCATTGTCTGGGGACCAAATAGGAAATTCTATTCCCATTAAAATAAAAGGTACTCGGGCTTTGGTGGTAGGACTTATATACTGAATATTAAATATGGCTTCACTGAATGTTCTATAGATGGCATGCTAGGCATCGAATATAAAAGGCCGTGTGACACGTGTCCCCTTCATTCAACTTTCATTTTCTACCCTTGAATTTTTTTTACTATAAATGTGTGCATTATCATATGAAAAAGAACTCCAGGACTAGAAAGTATTCCTAAGCTTATCATAAAAGGAATTGCCAGGAAAGTAATTAGAGCCATTACTTGTAAATAAACAATTTTATTGTTCATCTTCACATATGTGAGAGACATCACTACAGCATCCAATACTCTTGAGTTACAAAGTTATAAAACAAGATTTTAAAACTTAAATTAATAACTTGATAAGGTGCTTAACTTCTAAACAAGGACAAATTAACATATTTTAACCTTAGTGAATTATTATGCATCAAATGCAAGTTTTATCCAAAAGTAAATATAACATGACATTTCCCTAATACAATTAAGTAATCTATAACTAATAATCTGATAATGGGGTTCAAAACCACAGTTTGAATCTTTCAGAAATATAAATTCATTAGTACATCAAATTGTGGCTGTAGGCCTATTATTAATCTGTCAGAAATGGCATTGTAACTACTTAGGACAACAGAAGTTAGCAACAATCAAAATTTCTCATTTAGATCTCTTGCTGATACCAACTGAGATAGTTAAGAGCTTTCTAACTCGGCTTTTTAGCTTAGAAGCAAGGCTAACAAATACCATAAAAATTAAGAGTCTGGTTACAAAACATTTTCACATTAAAGTAAACCTGAATGACAAAATAAAAGAGGGAACAGCGTGATGTTCCTTAAACTCTAGAACATTTACAAAGGTTCAATTAATGATTATTGGTCTCTGTTACAAAACTGGCAATGACTTTAAAAAGTTTTGAATTATGCAAGTACAAATAGCCGAGTTGCTCTATTTTCCTTTCTTTTTAAAACTGTTTCTCTGAACTGGTTATTCAATTCTAAACTAACTTTGCACATATAGTAAGTACTTTTCACAATCACATGTACCTCACAGATTATATGTAATGAAAGATTGACATTGTAATGAATTTTCCAGAAATATTTTATTACCCAAGTCCCTGATATATCGCATTCTGAGTATATTGTAACAGTTGTAGAAATACAAAATATTGTTATATCTGGGACATTAAATATAGTCATACACAGTAAAAAAGTTATTTAAAATTTGGTTGATATACTGACAATAACGGCAAAGACTTAACCGTTTGATGCTCACAGAAAACTGGAAGGTATGAGTCACTGACAGATTGATTTCAATTTAAAAGACCATTCATTTAATACAACATTAATGGAGGTATCAAAACAATGTACTGCTTTCAAATCAGGCCTGAATCAACACTGAAAAACTCAATACAATATCAATTAAATTTGGGCTACCATTTCAAACACATATAAAGAAGAGCAAAAGGTACTCATTTTAAAGTCTTATTAGTCTACTCATAAAGAAAATTAGATAATACAAAAAGGATTTATTGAAACTACATTAAGGCTCAGATTTTAAAACAGGAGAACCAAAGAAATTCAGATATGGCTATTACTGTATTCATACAGTGCCTAAGCAGTTAAGCCCTTAAAGGATGGAAAAGCATGCACAGCTCAGTATGTACAGGTATTGTGGGAATGTGAACGTAGCCAAGGCCAGTTCTAGCAATTGCAACCTGTGGTTTTAAATTTCTCTATTAGGTGGTTTAAGACAGACCTTTAAAAGTTTTTTAAATTCTCTTTTTTATTGTAGTTATTAAAATATACATCCTAGCAAAAATGTATGGCTCATTGATCAATTCATAAAACACAGTCTAAGAACACCAACTGTTACAATATAAAAGAAACTTCTTATAAAAGAAGTTTAATTAGATGTCAAAAAACCCTGATTAAATCCACAAATGAAAAGTATTTGTGTAAGGGTCTTTTTGAAAGCTAAAGGTGTCCAGCTGGAAGCTCATACCCTGGGATGCCTGTCTCCAGGCCTTCTAATTGTGGAGACAATGGCTTTCATTCAGTCTATGGAGAACATAAGCTAATACAGTCCATAGCTTAGGTGCATACCCGGGAGAAGGCAGAGTTAAAAGTGTCTCATCAATGACTCAGTGCTCTATCCCCATATCTGATCAGAGGGCAACTGCAATCACGTAGTACTACAGCTCCTTGAGTGACCTTCCAGTGGGACCTTGAAACAATCAAATGCTACCATTTCATACCTGCTCCAGGACTGGAGCTGTTGCACTGCAGTCTTCTTTTTTTTCAGCACCATCCACCCCAACAGCTTTGGATGCCAACAAACCTTGAAAAAAATTGTGCAAGAATGGCTTGTTAGGAAATAAATACTGATTTCATCACAATAAACTTCTACCGGGAATACTTTCAAATGCTAACTTTTAATAAGTTCAAATACCCTTAAATTTGAGAGCTGTTTACATAATTGACTTATTTTCTTTTTAATGTTATTTTTTGAGATCCTTCAATAGATAAAACTTATTCTGGTTTCAAAGTCTAAATTAAGATGTTTTATATTGCTAATACTTATAAAGTAGAGTAGCATATCATTCTGCCATATTAGTTTTCAAAAAGCATTTCTAAATTTTAATTTGACTTATACTCTTTAACCTTAGCTTTGTGCATCTATGCTCACTTATGTAGTATCTTCTTCCAAAAGCTTCAATACCATTTCTTAGAACTTATTTTATATGAAAGGGAAAGAATGTGTGGATCTTTAGAACATCTGGCCCTGGCTTCATTCTACACATGATAAAAAAAATGGAAAGTTCTAGTTGTTTTGTAATGTATATCCCTAACCCTGAATTTTTAAAAGACAGAATTCCTTATTTATGACACATTTTTTTCACAAGACATCAAAATTTTGCCTTAATTAATAAAAGCATTTACTTGAATACAATTCTCAGCTCATTTTGTCAGTACTTTTTATGAGACTAGGTTTCAGACCTTCAGTCAACTATTAGATTTTATGGCTACTTTGTTCATAAAAAGAAACATGTATAACAAGTGATAACAATTGTAAACTCACTTTAGGAATTTTTATCACTTTTATTACTAAAATTGTTAACATTAATTTATAGGCGAGAAAGGGTTCCCTGAAACACTAAAGGACAAAGAGTTATTCCCAAGGCAGCATGAGCCAATTTTCTCATATAACTAACCCAAAGGTGTTAAGTAACCAAGATGGAAACACACATATTCATATGACCTCCTCAAAGTAGTAAGAGAGACAAATGTAATGTACTCATTAGGCAGTGGGCACACTGTCTTTACTGAAAAGTTGAATGTGTACACCTAGTATGAAACAAAGAGGTGCAGTGGAAAGCAATGATTCTGATTCAGTGACTGGTACTCCACTTAGTTTGAGACCACCATCTGTATAGTTCCTTCATGTCCCACATCATGTAAGGTGTAGATTTAAAAGAGATATAAAGGCATGTAGATTATTTTATAAAATTTTAAACCACAAAGTCAATCCTAATTACATTGTAAATATATTTTATATAAACACAAAAGATGTAGCATAGAATATTTGTTTAACAATTAAAACAACATAACACTGTTTTTGTTTCTTTTCCAGCTAACATTCTTGAGATCAATAGACTACCTAAGTTTTTGTTAATGACACAGAATCAAAGTCTTTTTATGTCAGGAAATGAGCAGAAGTTCTATTTCTTAAAGCTATTCAAACACAACAAATATTTGCCATTCAAAATATTAATAATTATGTCTTACTCTGTTCTCTTTCCCAGAAGTGACACAATGTTTTTTACATTCATCAATGGGTGAGATGAATTATAAGCTCAAAGTTTAGCATATGGTACAAGTTGTAAAATAAAAAAAAAAAGAATCCATCCATAACCTATTACAATACTATAGACCAAACTGATTAAAATTCATTTCTATATAATTGTTGTAAAGAAAAAGGAAACCCTTTAATTTGGTCAGACAGTAATGAGGAACTTAAGACAAACTAACTTCAAAATACACTTGGCATCTAGAGCATTCAAAAGCTCCAAATATACACAGTAAAATTTTATATGCTTGACCAGAATATCAACTTTTAAAAAATTAGTAGGCATAAACAAAAGAGGACACATGATAAAACAAGAGCTTGCAGAGCAGGTTCTCCCTCTACTTGGAGGGACAGACAGTCCATATGCAATTATCTTTCCCAGATAACATCATAAGAAAAATTTCATATCCAGAGTAAATGAGAATTCAAAAGAAACTGACACAAATTAAGTTAACTTTAATCATTTCAAATACTTATTATCAGTACATTAGAAACAGGTTCTGCTCTAGGAGACTGTCTTACAGAATGCAAGATATAGCACCAGGACATTAAACAGTTAGTAGAAGGGGAACATCAAGTCATCATGAATCCTACCACCACACAAAAATCACTCCATAATGATATACTTCACTGAGCAATAGGAGGACAGCGCTCCCAGGAATACAAAAGGGAGTGCTCAAAGAACAAAGAAGTTGAAATCTTGGTCAAATGTATGTGTCATGTGTAAATTTAAATCTCAGGATTTTTTTCAAATTTTGCAAAAATCCCTGACATCACACAAACATTTCTAGCTTCCAGCAATGTCCATAATCATTAGAGTACATCTTGTATTAAGTACTATTCTTTATTCTTTTATGATGTTTATAGTTATTATTTTCATGTCCACTAACACTCAATTTGTTTGCAACTTGTTACTAAAAGTTATAGAGTCTATGCAAAACTGTCTACCTTAAAATGAATGTTATGCATACCATATGATAGAACTATCACAAAAGCATATTACATATTTAAAACTGAGGAGAATACAATTTCCTTTCTTTCTAGTTGCAAACTTTGAAAACATCATCCCTTTATTATTCTTTCTACAATCAGGTTAGCATCCTCAGAGGATACCTAGGAAGGGAAGGAGAAGCAACAGTGTATCATCACAGAGTTAAACTTACCCAGTGATTAGGTCACTAAGCTTTGGATACACTCTACTTAAAAATGGAGTGGAAAAAGAAAAGTGAATAAGAACAAACTGCTACAATTCTTGCCCACTCCTCCCTAGTAAAGGACAAAAAGACACAGGAAGAACTTGGTAAGTTTAAAATATAGCAAGATTCCAGCATGAATCTGCCATTTTACACAAGTTCTCATTTTTCTTCACAGACCACAAATGAAATACACTGTACACAAGCACACCAGGGTTAGGATTGAAGAAAATCCTATATCTACTGTCCTTATGCGTGGCATACTTGTGACATGAAATCAAAAATAAAAGCAGAGATGAACTGCTAAAGAATTGTGATAAATTTAAATCTTCTGAGTAAATAAAGGGGGGAAAGACCTTAATGGCTTCATATGGGTAAGATTCTGTGTTATTCTGGTACTAACCATTACATTTGACATTCCTAAGGAAAACTGAAGAGAAAGTCCCTTACTGAGGACCTGAAGTGTTACTAAGGAACCTGGATTATAATCCAAGGAACAAGGAAAATGGTTCTTTTAATCTTACTACTGCTTCTCCAAGGCCATGCAGAGTTAATGCATCATGTGGACTCAACTGGCTTCTCTTTTAGTTTTGTTATTTCTTTAAATGTTGAGTTTAGCCTTCCCATCCTCCCATTAAGGAATTTAGAAGCAGGCATATGTGAAAGTAGACTGGCTGAAATTAAAAGCAGGTTATGTGGCTGAAGGAAGAAACTCATCATGCTGGGAAGCTGCCAATTAGCTGTATCCTGTCAGTGGCATTTCCATCTTCCTTGGTCTTGAATCCACCAACAGTGTGGTTTCAGTCTTTTATCACAGGAGTGAGAAGTAGCTTACCATTCTGCCCTGCAAGCAGTACACTGAGTTCTGTATTTTAAGCTACAACCGAAGACTCAAGTTGACAGCAGAATAATCAATTTAGAGAAGAGAATAGATTTTTCCAAGACTAACAATTTCTAAAGAAAAGTTACTACAAACAAATGGAATAAGCCTGATTCCCTCAGTGCAGAAAGAAATCATAACCCTGTCATGGAGAAGCTCACAAGAGCCCTCTGCTCCAGCCATCCTTCAGTTAAAACAAAACAAAACAAACAAACAAACAAAAAAAAAAAAACCAACACGTAATTAATATTTTTTCCTGGACCTAATAGAGAAGCTAATCTTCAAAGTACTTAAATGAATGGCACCAAAGCTTTATTCAGTTTTATTAGATCAAAGACCCTTGAAATATTTTGTTCTGAAAAATCAGGTGTCCAAATCATTAAGATAGTTAAGTTTCCCTTTAAAGTATACTTTGAAATGAATTACAATCATAATTTCATTTAAATACTAGAAACATATTATTAGGCTGACAACCCACATGTGTCAGGTGTAGCATGACTGGCACTAGATATAATATTTCAATTCCCTCTTTTTTGAGTACTAGCCTGGCTAGGATTATCTGTAATTTCATCATCCCTATCCAACTACATACTACCTTATAAGAAGGTACTCTATTGAGACCAATCTCAAGAAAAAAGCAGGAACTAACAAGATATTCATATTTTTGCCACAAAAGGTTACGTTCTTAAGTAAGGTTTGGCATCTGTGAAATTGTTTATATGTAAAAATATTTAAAGCCATGGAAATGAAGCCACCACAAGTTGGTAACTGCAGATAACCCATTTCTGACATAAATTATTTCCACCATAGAAGTGATATTAAGACTATATTCTTGCAACATTTGAGCTTAGTGATCCTCACAACATCCCTGTGAGGTAGGTAGAGAATATGCACTATTTTTCACATTTTATAATCAAAAGAGCTGACAGTGTTGAGAGATGTTTATTTTGAGAACCAGAAAGTAATCAACTTATTACACTAAGCCAAAAGACCCATTTTCCTTTATTAAGAAGAAACCACTCTAACATGAAATCTCTAGCACCCCCTACTCCCCACCACCAAAAGAATCATTGTAGTTTACCAGTAATCTTGTTAAGTCGGGCTCTCTTTGCCTGAAATGAGTTGCCTTGATTATTTTTCCTCTTGTTTGTTAATGTGCTCTCTGGCTGTGGAAAGACGATCTTTGGAACGGTGTCTATGTGAAGTCCTACTTTTAACAGAACACATATATGAGAGTTTGTCTGGAATCCAAAATTAAGACATATAATTAATAGACAGCAAGTTAGTAAAAGCATTTATTTAAAAAAAAAAAAAAAAAACTAGTGCTTGATTATGACTTAAACAAACACAAATCCCTCGCAACTGATACAAGAGAAATAAAAGCATACTAAGTAATTATTCTTGAAGTGAAGCTTGAAGAGAGTAACTCACTGCTTCTTTTATATAGCTTACTGAAACAGCACAATTCCTTCAAAACTAAAATAAAAATTTCAAACAAAAACCTACTAATATCATATGATTTATACTCAAGAATACTGAAAGGAGGTAATGTCAAGTACTGACATTAGACCTTTAATCTTCAGAGTTACATATATTCTGATAATAAAGATAATAAAGTCAGTTACCTATTATGCTAGGAGCAAATAATTTAATTCTAAGTTCAAAATTATAGGTAACCTAAGGATTTTGGCTGATTTGCTACCTCAGTTTACCTGTGTCACAAGAAAGGAAAATAAGAATATATTTTGTACCAAATGGTTCACTGGATGTGGGTAGTTCTTCCTTCTTCTCAATCTCTGCTGTGACTATGCACATTGAAGTCTCTGCCTTCTTAGAAGGTAATTTGAACCATTTTCCCCCATCTCTCTCTTTCTCTTTATTGCTGTTAGCACTGGTTCGAGGTTTAGTCCCTGTTTTATTTTTTGCTGCAGCTGCAGCAGCTGCTTTGACTAAAGCAATCCAGTCCTCCAAAGGAAAAACAAAATGTGAAGTATTAAAAATCCAATTTTAGTTTCACTAATACATAGAAAAGTACATCTTGACAGCTACTCAAACATACATACATGTAAAAATTAGGCTAACTATATTTATGTGACTGATTATCAGCATGGGTGAGATTTTAGATTGATAAACTAATTAACTGAATTGAAAATGAAAAAAAAAATTGAATGGCAAATAGTCCTTGCATAGGTTTTTATAAAATTAATCAAAACAGCTTTAAAAGCCTATAGAAAATGTAGAATGCTATGTGACATGCTTCAACATTTCAGAGTTAAAAGTGATATTACTTTTCATTTTCATAATAGAGTGGATCACATGGAAGAGAATTACAATAAGTATTGAGAAAAATGTTTTACTACTGAACAAGCTACTATTCCTTTTTAAGATGCACATACATTTGATTCATGGTTAATTTCTTAGAAACCAAACTGTGATTTTACTTTTTAAACATTTAAACTTAAGGATCAATTTATCACATCCTTTATAATACTAGTAAAGAAATTTCATTAGGTGCTAAAATACTCTTTTTTAACGTTTATTTGCTGTGGGGTAAGGGGGTGGGAATGTACATGTAATGGCATGCTTGTGGGAAAATTTATATAAGTCCTTCCACCATGTGGGTTTCTGGGATCAAACTCAGCTCATACTAGGTCATTAAACTTGGCAGCAAGTGCCTTTATTTGCTGAGGCATCTTCCCCACCCTAAATAAATCTTGTTACTTTTAACTCAAAATTCTTTGACAATATCAAACACTGTAAAGAAGTATCAAATGGTTCTATAAGAATTTTAGTTAAAAATGTGTTTTAAATAAACATTTGTAATGTTTCTACAGAGTTAACTTTCACTCCTGCTCCTAAAGCACTGTCTGACAATAAAGTCCATCCAGCTTACACAGTTCTTATTCTACTGAATATCATTTTATATCATAAAATGAATTTAATTATTAGAATGTACAAATGAACATAAGCACTACTGTTAACAAATTTAAACAAAAATATGGGTGCTAACTATCCACCCTTGTGGATAAACAGGCCATTGCAAACAACAAATGTATCTACAGTTATCTTTCCCTCTATCATTGAAATGATCTGCAAATGTCATATGATTTACCTAACATGGTTTTTTTGTTCATTTTCTATTGAATGTCTCACAAGACTATCCAGGTTATCAGTCTAACATTAAAACACAAAAGCTGATAAAGGAAAAGAGGCTACTTAAGGAATTTACAAAGATATACAATTAACCATAAGATAGTGTGATGGGAAGCAAGAAAGGTTAGAAGTTCAAAGTTATCCTAAGGAGTTCAAGAACATCCTGAGCTATATGAAAGCATCTTTAAAAGAAATGAAGATAAGATGATGTGATAGGATATACAAATATACCATAAATAACAGAAGAGACTTAATCTGACTGAAAAGAAAAACTAATGGGAGACTTCAGAGATAAGGGTATAGGAGTTGGTCTCTAAATGTAAAAATGAAGAGAAGTGGTTTGAAAAATGGACAGATAAAAAGGGGGAAACAAGACTTCCAAATGAGATAAAAGATATTAAACGAAGGCAAAGAAGCCAGTGTATACAACTGGAGACATGTTGAGGATTTAGGTGAAGAGGAATTAGCTGGGGGACTGCCACAGGTTGAGCTTAAAGGCTCACAAAGAAGTAGTGGGGAGAGGAACTTCAACAAAGAAAAACCAAGGATAGGTCAACAAAGGAAATAAAGAGAAGCAAGCACAACCACACCAGAAGTGCCTCATGCAGGGTGTATGTAGGTTACACACTGCAGCTCTTTTGTTTGTTTGCTTCCGTAGACAGAGCAAAGTTAGACATGGCTAGGGGCAATTTCCATCTCAAGTTTCTTTCTACCTTCAAAAAAGACACAGCAGAAGATTCGTTGTGCCTTTCATAGCCATGTGATTAAATAATTACCTCCAGTGGTCTTCCCCTGAACTGTTACATAGAAAGCTTCATTGTAAATAAGAACTGAGGATGCTTTTCAAAGAATCAGAATCAATGACATACTCAAAATGCTCTGTAGCCAGTAGAGCAGTGCATTAACAATGAACAGTTTCAAAATCAGATCTTAGTCAGAAGTTGCTTGTAGGTAATAGCTGAATGAGACATCAGTCATTCAATTCACTATGCTTTAACCTCAACTCTAAAGTTAAAAACATCAACCATGTATATATGAAAAGATTCGTGAACACCAATAAACCAACAGATGCAAAATATCAGGAAGATCAATTGCAAGGGATTTATAGCCATTTATAAACCCATCTTCGGTGCATTTCAATACACACTTTTCATTAGTATACTTTCAGAAAGAATGAAGAAGGTGTGAGGCTATGTTTACAGACTTCAAATTTAAATATGCCTCAGACTCTCACCCTGCAGCTACTGCTGCTATGCTTAAGGGTAGGGTATCAGGAAGAACAACAAGTAGTAAGATACCTTACTAAGTGTGAGAATGGTCTCTATCCTGGGAAATGTCAGCTTTATGACTACAGATAACACTACCAGTCCATTCAAAATTATATACAAGACAGGGATAAGGACAGGGCATCTTAGTTTGAATAGTCACTATGTCTACCATACTATACACCCCACTGAAGAGCAATGTATGCAGACACAGTTCAAGAAGACCTACAGCTTACACTTCAACAGAAGCATTTCTAAAATTTCTTGAAAAGGTCAAGCTATCATCAAAATGCAATCACAGGAGGGGTAGCATCAACCAACTGTCCCAGAGTCAGGAACAATAACATTGAGACTCTTATTTGAGCTTAAGAAAACAAATCTGGAAGTTCATGTACATAAAACTACTATTAATGTCTCATCTTACATGGGTACTAAACACAGCTTAGAGAAGAACATTTCCACTGTAAATTTATTCAGTATGTTACTCTTTGCTAAGTTAGTGTAAGATGGCTTTATTTATATTTTTATAAAAGGATTCTCAAAATATTCCAACTCTAAAAAAAATCTTAGCCTTGCCTAACACATAGTTGTGGAAAAAACTCATAAAATAACTTATAAAATACTTGGTAAATATTTTAAATCTTTATATAATTAAGAATTATAAAAAAGAATTATAAAGAAAAATTAAAATTAAAAGGAAATATGTTGCCAATTGAATACTCTTTAAGGAGTTTTGTATTTTGGCATTAATCTTAATGTTAATGCACACTGTGATTGGACTAAATACTTCCAAATATGACATCCAACAAATCTAATTTCTATAGCCTTTTATTCAACCACAAAGCACACTGTCTCTATTTGAAAGTTCAATGACAAACAAGAGTGCCATTTTATGACCTCTGAATAACTACAGTTACAGAGTCACAGTATTAAAGTAAAAGAAGAAACAGATTTAAAGTTATGTAGCAAACTATGCTAAAAAGAACACCACTGGATGCTTAAAAATATTTCATTAATATAAATAAATGCACAGGAGGATACAAAGTGATTGATTGATTGAAAACATTTTTACTTTAAACTGAATTTACATTTATATAACTGATAATCTCAGAAGCAATCACACTTTCCAGAATACTAAAAAATAATTATTTAAAATATGGAATTAGACATTTGCAGACCATAAAATGCTTATGCCTACCAGAAAGTTACCATGTGATTTTTAACATACTTTAGGATAAAAATTTTAGCTACATGTTATAAAACAAATAGGGAATATATTTTCACATTAGACATTTTAATTGATTACTTTCAAGTTCTTAAATTAATTGTAGGTCCAGGTGCTGAAAATCCCAAATAACAGCAGAACATAAATGAAAATACTTTTCGTTTCTAATGGCACCTTTCTTTCCAATGTTTGAGGAACTATATTCAGCAAATGGAACATGGCTCCAACCCAGACTCCTTACAATGCTCACCATTTGTTTATTCCTGCTTTGTCAGTAGCAAAGCACAGAAGGCCCTGCTTTCATTCTTCTACTCAGAGAGCCCTATCTGAAACAGCCTACAGAGTGTCAGGTAAGCGCCTTTTAAGGAAGGTGAATAACTATGATTTGTAGAAGGAAAGAAGAAGATAAGAAACTTACGTAAAATTTCATATTAAAAACTAGCTTTCTAAATAAGACTCTATACCAGATAAAACAAACAAAAAATTTAAAAGCAAAAAGGCACTTACCTCACTTCCCATAGACTGGTTACACGATCCAGCTGGGTCGATAGGACAACACCAGCTTAGTGGATGCTGGGATTTCACCTGGAACAGAAACTAGTGACCTATAACTTTAGCAGGTCTAAAACCAAAGGAGCAAAAATCAAGTGTATAATTTATTTTACATACTATGCTTCTCTTTCTTGCTGCTATTTGGGGCTCTCAGCACATAACCCTACAATTAGTTCATTTAAAAATGCATAAATATGTATGTTGATCAAATACCATTCAAGAAGATATCCCTTCAGTAGTCAGGAATACTGAACACTCTTACCTGCCCCTTAGCATCCTCAGGCATGGCTTTAATGTGCATTCTTTTTAAACAACGGATTACGCCATCATAAAATTGAACTGTGAATGTTCCTGAAATAGGAGCAATCAGATTAGAAAGTATCATGCAACATTCTACCAGCGTTTGGAATCTAACGATATTGGTATAATATAAAAAGATGCCTTGTGATTGCACTGACACAGGCACAGACTCCTGAATGTACTCCACTGAGTTATTAAGGATATGTTCTCTTTCCATGTTTAAATACTTTAAAACTAGTTTTTTCCTTAAAATATGCACAAATTAAGTTCTGATAACTTAGCTGTATGTAACTTTGATTTTTACTGAGGAATTTTGAAATTTATTGTGAAAAGACATAAATATTAGAATTATCTCACAAAAATAAAACCATTATTTACAGAAACAGTATTTCTACAGGAACAATCATTGGCTCTCTTGAAAAGTTACTTTTAAAGTAGGTAACAGAGAGAAAGATCTGATATGTGATAAAGATCATTTTCTCAGTGAGATTTACATCAGTACTAAAGTAGCAAAATACTCTTGCATGTCAAGTATAAGCTAGAAAGTAACTTAGAAAGCATCAAGATGGAAATTGTTCACATATCAACAGGACAAACTGGAGGAGCTGAGGATGGCAACTGTGTGACACTCAGCTCAGTAGCAGCACAGCCATCTCTACCATGCTGTGCACCCAGCTGTGCCTTTCCCTTCCTGCATCTGTCTGCTTATAGATACTGAAGCACATTCACTTTCTATACCAGATCTCATGCTAGCAAGTCAATATTAACCAGTGTTACTAGACACAAGTCATGGTGATCTTATACTTATAGAAAAATTAAACAGTTTAAGTAGATACCAGGCTTTTAGAAAAGAAGTATAAACAAGAAACATTATTATCATATGCATGACTTCAAAGCCAATGTCATGTGTGTGTGTGTGTGTGTGTGTGTGTGTGTGTGTGTGTGTGTATGTGTGTGTGTGTGTATGGATGGATGGAGGCATGGATGGATGGATGGATAGATAGATTTATTTTCTTTTTTGTAACCTGAAAACAACATTTTTTTATATTTTCATATGATTAGCATAATTCAATAAATACTGCAAAGTTCTAAACCTAAACTAGAACTTAAGAAACAAATGATCAAGTGAATATGCAGGGATGTAAGTACAATGGAAGAAATGTAAGAATCCCAAATCATACACATACCTCACACTATCATCATTCCTGCAACTGTTTCTTCAATTCCTTCCTCCACATAGCACTTCTGGGCAGCCCCTGTTGTTTCTAAGCCACTGGAAGGACCTTTGTTCCTCCAGCCCTTGCTCATGCTATTTCCTCTATTTGGATGCTTCCCTGTGTCTCTTGACTGTATCTAACTCTAATCACTTTTTCAATGACCACCCTGAAGCCAAAAACTTCTCTGGCTACTCTAGTCCACATTTCCTGCCCTTGTTTCATTTTATTCTTTGAAAAATTTATACATGGATACAATGTATCTTAATCACATCCATTTCCCCAAGAATTTTTCCTTCAAACTCTACCCATAACCTTTCTTCTAACTTCTGTTTTTTAATAACTCACAGTCGAATTACTGCTGTTTGTGTGTGTGGGGGGGGGGTGGCTGTGCAGGATGCTGGGGGGAGAAAAGTAATCAATCGACGTACCATACAAGCTACAATACTAACCTATGGAATAAAATGTGTTCATTATGCAATAGTGGCAAGACAACATGCTGCCATGTTGATCTCTTGATTTGACTTGAGCCCCTTCCACAGGCTCAGGCCTGGTATGGTTATCATGGTCAAGATTCATGCCTAGGGAAATCATAGCTTCAAGAGGGAACTTATTATTTTGGTAAAAGGTCATCCTGTTAAACTGCTTTCTAAATATTTATTTTTTAGAAAGATTTGTACATAGATTTGTACTGCTTTATCTTCACCCGAATAAGCTATATCACAAATACCTGAACGTCCACATTAGTTAGTTCCATTTTGCTTTTACAATAAACTGCAGGTTTCCCCATTTCCCATTTTTTTCCCCTTGAAGGAAAGAGGCAGGCTTACCTACCATGTGGGACATATAGAAACCAAAATTAATACTTCTTGAGGAGAGTTAAAAAAAATCTATCAATATTTCCTAAAGACTCCCTAGAACTACTCTAGAAATGGCAGTAACCACAGTAGCAGTAGCATCCCATTTCTACTAATATCAACTTAATTTTATTTTAAAACCTGTGGATAAACAGAATAGGATAAACAGTGACAGTGGTTTGAGTATAGTGCATATGTGTGTATGTACACAATTACATAACACATGCTTAGGAATGATGGCAAGTCCTAACGTGTTCCACACTCAACACAGCTGATCTTAGCTACAGCATTGCGTACTTTTACTTTGTCAGGTTTGGGATGGATATTAGCATCCCAGAGTACAGAATCATTAGTTCTTTCTGCCCATATCACTCTTCATTAACTTACTCTGTGCTAGGCTCTATACTGGACATTGAGGATGCTTAGGTATAAGACTTAAGCAAATAAGACATGAAATACACTCCAAAGAAGTGTAAGCACCCAAAGGAAAAGGGGTAAACAACCTGCATGCCCAGTGACAGTGCAGTCTCCCACCTCTTCCTGTGTGAGTGGCTAACCACTAGAAATGGCACTACAGTCTCATCTGCAGCTCCAAATCACTGCAACCATAAATGGGACTGAAATCCTTATAAAATGGTTCTCAGTTAGATTACTGTAATTTATTTTTCATATTGAATTCCTTACACGTCCTTTTTAAATGTTTGTTCCTTCTATCTTACCTTCTATTTCTTTCAAACTTATTTTTAATTTGAACCTAAAGTTTAAACTTTCTCCATTGCCTTCATCACTTCCAAACAAAATTCAAATCCTTTAGCAAGGTTCTAAAGTTTCTCAGGTACTGATTGTTGCTTCTGTCCAACCATGTCCCCACTATTCTATTATAAACAAAGCCCTTCTGGCTCTTCTTCCACTAGCTTATGTGTCTCTCACAACTTTACTGAAGTGTCTCCTGAGTAGGTCATATGTCCTTGCAAAGAACCTGTCACTAAGTGTGTGCAGCCTTTGTTTCTTTAAAAAATGCAGTTAAGTGGTGGTCAAGTCTATTATATAGATATGGTATTTGAAGATTAATATTCTGTATGAAAGATTTCCTAGGTTCATGGGAAATCTTACTAACACACCTCATAGTTTGATTCAGACTGGGAAGTCATGAGCCATGTCACTTGCAATATTTAACAAATATTCCTGTAGAGAGTACTAACAGGAAATCCACACAGAACAGTATAAAACAAGAAAAAAGTTATATGAGACAATTATATACCTTAACTGAAATTTAAATTTCAGTCCTATTTAAGTCTCAGGTCATGTCAAACGCATACCTTCTTTGTTAATTGCTTCAATCTTGGCAGGGTAATAGCGACAGTCTGTCCAACGAGCCAGTACTTCTTCTCCAGCTTTAAAATCCTATTCAAACAACTTTTAAGATCAATTCCAAATATAATAAATATTTCATTAACAAAAAAGCTGTTAAGTTTGACAAGATCCTTTTAAAATGTCATTATCTATTTATGAAAGGATTCCTACTCACAAAGAGATCTTCCTCATCCTTTAGCCCTTCTTTTCTTAGTGCAGGTCTTTCAAGGGGTCGCAACCTGTTGCTGTCCCAGTAAATCCACTCATCATAACGATGACTCCAGCGCTCAAAATGGACTAGCATCTTCCCTTCTTCATAATCAATTTTTTCAATTCGTGATGGATACCTCAAAAAAAATTAAAAAGCTTCATATCAAGAAAAATCCTTCTGTTGTCAAATATAAATTATTAAGCAGAAAGATTTTAATGGGTACAACTTACCATTAAAACTATGAGAAAAGTCAGTATACTCATAAACTACTGAACACACAAAATACACATTACTATTGTTATTTTAAGTGATTTTTCTCAGAACTGAGAAAATAAATCCTCTAATATACTCTGAATGCAAAATATAAAGTGCTATACTGTTTAAGAAGCTAATGCACTGGCATGTGTCAAATGGTAAAGATATCCCTACTTTCTTACTTATGAATCCTCCCAATTCTGAAAATATATACACAATGAATAATTTGCAGTAAAATAGATACTCTGTAAAAATATGATTGGAAAAGCTGAAGACTTTCTATAGATATATGAATAATGGTATATCTAACAGAACAGAGGATTAATCTTCAAATACCATGTTTATACTATACAAAGTAAAAAGTTAAATGAAGATTTAGAAATATATATATATATATAATTTTATATATATATATATATATATATATATATATATATATATATATATATATATTCCCTTTTGTGTGTATGTTCATTTCTATGTGTGCATGCCTGTGTGTATCCATTAACACTGAGGCCAGAAGACAATCTCAGCTATCATTCCTCAAATACCATTCATGTAGAGCTTGCCAGATAAGGTAGGCTGGCTGGACAGTCAGTACTGAACATCATCTGCCTATAGCCACCTCTACAGCACTGGATACCACCTCCAGTTTTTGTTGCACAGGTTTTAGGAGTAGAACTCAAGACTTTGTCATTTCAACCAATCAATTTCCCCAGACTATAAATCCATTTCTATATGGTATAAGCACATTTTATTTTTTCACAGTAAGTATATGCTAGGAAAGAAAAACCCCAAATTGTAAATTTTAAAATATTTGATTGCTTCTTCTTCACAAGTAGATTAGTTATCCTTTGATTAATTTCAAAGTAAAAATTAATTCACTTAAACTTTTAATAAGGAGTATACTATTCCATTATTCCTGCATTAAAATGTCCGCAGATGACAGAACTGTTTATGAGTAACATATGAACTCAATAGCCACATATGGGAGATAATTCAGATGTAATTGCTTATCTCATATTTTTCTATTTTAAAAATAAATTCTAAACTTTGTGTTGTATTTTCAAAAGTTTTAAACATAAAGCTATTATGTAACTTTTATGTTGCCATCTATTTTATAGGTCAGTCATGTTGAATTTTCCTGAGATGACGTCTTAATTTTGTAGTATGATACTGAGCGACTGCTTAGTTCTTCACGTACATTGTGTTTTTCAATCCATCTGTGCTTCTGTCCTTCCTGCCTTGCCTAACCTGCCTTTCCTGTCCTGTTCATTCTCATTGTTCAGGCTTTGTCCAACATGTAATGATCTAAGCTGACTTCCTGGACTCTCTTCTCCATTGACCTTATGGAACCCTGATTGTTTAAATTCTGTCTAGATAGACTCCAAAACTAAGTGCGGATGAGTGATCACCAGAGGCATTTATATGTCCCAAAAGGTTTCCAACATCAAATAAGCTGGGGAAATACTAGATCAAAATTAGGCTACTTAAAGACTTCTGGCTGTTCTCAGCAAATGGAGATAAAGCACTTGACTTTATCAAAAAGGAAATATATAGCCTGTTTTATCTCAAAATGTTTAACATGTCTAGAGACAACTTAGCTAAGGATCATGATGCTAGAATACTGATCAGGCCTATGAGCTCTGGGTGTACCTAAGCTGTGTTCCTTATCATAGCCCTCAGCACCTGGCACAGCCCTAACACACAGAAACGACTAGAGCAGTGTTCAGCAAGAAAGTAAATGCTAAAGGCAGCCAGACTTGATGTTTCTTAAGAACTATGAAGGCTCTTGGCTCATTCTAATCTAACTTCCTAGTCTTAGGGGAGAAGTGGGTTAAGAAACATTTTGTTACTGAAATGCATCAAGCCAATAAAACATAGATTAACACACTTCTGTGCAGACATGCCTATTCAGCCACACAAAATCAAAACTACAATGTTCATTGTTTGTAGTCTCCCCCTTGATGCATTTTGTTGCTCTAATTTTTGTTTGTTTGTTTGTTTTTTGAGACAGGGTTTCTATGTATAGCCCTGGCTGTCCTGGAACTCACTTTGTAGACCAGACTGGCCTCAAACTCAGAAATCCACCTGCCTCTGCCTCCTGAGTTCTGGGATTAAAGGTGTGTGCCACCACACCCGGCTCTAATTTTTAAAATAGAAAATTATCATAGCATACAGAGAAACTTTCAACAAGGCTGCTCTATATTTTCTACATTACTAGCCACTGAAGCACAATGAAGAAATATATCTATTAAGTCCAAAAACTGATAAACCTCTTTCAAAAGGTAAGAGCTTTTCATTTCACCTATCACATCACTCAGATATTAAGCAAAATTCAAAGCTCTTGGCTTTGCTCTCTAGGTTCTCTCAAATTCTAAATGTATGGAACTCTGTATGTTTAAAACATTCTTCAAAGTAAAAAGAGTCCACAGTAACAGATTCAAATATATATCTATTTTCATAACATGATTCAATTCAGTAAAAAAAAAAATCAGAATCTGAATGAATTTAAATAATGTAAATCTAGATTGTTATTTTTAAGCAACTTATGGTTTTCCTAAAATATTTTAAATTCTGTTGGCTGAAAGGATGCTTGAAGCAACAGCCAGAACAAATTACATGTTGAGGAACCTCTTCAGGGTATGTTACAGCATGTTAGAGTCTCTATATAAATGCCTAGAGAATGATATGCATTCCTAGGCTACTGCCAAGAATAAATGCAAATGCACAAGATCATAATCTATTTTATTTTTAACAAGTTTCACTAGTCAAATTTGATGGTTAAAGGTGTCAGAAATATTATCAAGAATGTCCAACATATATGCAGTTGAACAACTAATAAGTCAAAGGTAGGTCTAAAGGGGTAGCTTAGTGGCAGAGAGCTTGCCTAGAAAGAATGAGGGCTCAGTTTTGATCCATGGCACTTGGAAATGAAGAGGAGAAAAGGCAGAGGGAAGGGGAGAGGAAGAGAGGACAGAACAAAGAAAGCAGACAGGCACTACTGGTAGATTTAAACAATTCTCAATTCTATCATTTCATCATTGATCTCAGGATATCTAGATGAGAAATACTGCTATATATCAGACTATTTTTTTTTTATTTTTTGCTAACTAAACGTTATTGTACCTTATATTCACTGCATCTTGTTCTCTGTCCATGCTATGGATAACATAATCTGCTTTAACAGATGAGGACTAAAGATTTCACACAAAAGCAGAAGCAGAGACTGATACAAGTTTCCACTGCATGTCAATAAAAGTGGGGCAAAGTATGTGTGTGTGTGTGAATGATTAAAACACACATAGAAAATTTTCTAAGTGAATAAAAAACCTCATTTCACATGCTTAAGTAATTCTGAGAACACTGGGAAGTTCATTGAAGGTTCCTGGAGACACTATCTGCATGGAACTTGGTGGGATATTTCAAGGATTAAGAATCTGAGTACAGCTACAATGTACACACATAATGAAAAATATTATGACTCTGGATGAAACCAGAGTGAGTGAGGTCATTAAGGAAAGCAAGATGTGCAATCTGTCCTCAAGATTGACCTGCCGAGACTTGAGGGCACTTGAAGGTAAAAGTAATACTCCATTTGACCTGACCCCATGATAAACTACACACCAGACAAAGGAGAACAGAGAATTAAACTGGACACGTCAGCTTGTTTCAAACTTAGAGCTTTGAAATAGCAAGCTAATGAAATGATCCTTTGTTCTATAGAGCAAAGGACTTCTATTTAATTGGGCCATTGGTTACACCTTGGGAAGGAAAAAGCATGCTAAGATCTTCATAACACATGTATGATGCACATTACAATATGGCAATTCACATATAGCTCTATACAGCAAAACAATCCCTCTGTTCCAGCAGATGGCCCAAACTAATGGTATATGTTTTTATATACAGTGTAAAAAAATTTGTTGAGCAAATATATTCACAAATGACTATCTTAAAGAATGTATTATTTTCATATGCTACGTATGCTTTACTATAATTGACTGTGCATTGAACATAAGATTGTTTTTTCTCCCTGAATTTGGAAGATGTGGTGTTAATGTTTTTGTTTTAGAGGCTGAATCACAGAAAGCTGTTAGAATAAAGAATAGTGATTAGGCTCAGCCTCAGACATTTATGAATGATTCAGGAAAATATTTAAGTGGGAGATTAGGATTTCAGAGTCCATAGTGTCAGGTAAGATGCCAGAAAGACGACAGAGAATCTCCATAGCTGCTCTATCTCAAGATTTAACTGGGGACCCCAGAAGTTGAATTAGAAAAAGGCTGGAAGAAGTTGAGGAGGAGGTTAACCCCATTGGAAGACCAGCAGTCTCAACTAACCTGGACCCCTGAATTTTCTCAGAGACTAAGTCACCAGCTAGGCAGCATGCAGGAGTGGGTCCAAGGCTCCCAACATATATACAGCAGAGGACTGCCTGGTCCCACCTCAGTGAGAAGACACACCTAACCCTTGAGAGACTTGAGGCCCCAGGAAGTGGGGAGGCCTGGCAGGATGGGGGCGTGGGGACATCCTCTTGGAGACAGGAGGGGGAGGGGAAGAGGAAGAATGGGATGAGGAACTGTTGGAGGATGGACTAGGGCAGGGATAACAACTAGACTATAAAAAATAGATTAAAGATAATCTAAAAAAAGATTTAACTGAAAGAAAGGAAGAGAATGACAGATCACCAAGCAAATTACTCCTCAAAGCCAACATACTATGGAAAGCTCTCTGGCCCCGCATCAACTGCTGTTGAAAAGTAACAAAGATTCTCTATCTACATTCCCTGAAATAATCCCACGGCAAAAGGCAGACAATGGATGTAGTATACAGATTCTGGTCTGCTAGGATTTACTGACTTAGAAAAGGAATAAACTGTTTGTATTGCTCAGAGTTAACTTGCTTTTCTAAGTCCTGTATTTTTAAGCTTGGAAACAGAGTCTACTTCCATAAATGGAGGAGAAACTGTTCACTCTAAAATAAATTATAGGCATTTAGACTAATATAAATGAAACTATAAAAGTATACCAATGATCTACCTGGAAAATATTTTTTGCTAATCTAATTTTTTGCTAATATTAATTGGCTTTAGGGTTAGTTCTTGAGCCTTTCCATGTCTAAATCCTCTAAAAGTCAAGTTAAATTGAAGCTATAGTTACAACCACAGAAACACCATTGGCAAAAGTAAAATTTATTTATCTTCCCAAAACTCTTGAAATTTCACTGCCTTGAATAAATACTATAATTTTATAACTGAGGTTTCTAACTTATATAAAATTGTTCAGACAGTAACAGTGCCCATGGATTCTAGACTAAATCTGTAATTCAGTAAGTACCAGATACTGGCTAAAGACATTGGTCAACGTTAGCTGCACCTGAACAGTATCAGTTCCCAACTGTATTGACTCCTAAGTGCTGGAAAAACACAGGAACACAAGCAGTCTAAGAAAGAAAGCACTGCTGGTCAATTCCTATCCTAGGTCACATAGATCTTATTTTTGTCTTATACTTGCTATATAAGATATATATTCACTATGTGTGTGTATATACATATATGCATGTATACACACATACAAATATATATCACTGTATTTGCTCACTTTTTTATTATCTTAACTTATCTACTAAGTCAAGAGGGTAGGGAATTTCTTTGTTGAAAACTAGTGTCTCTGGTGTAGAGGAAGATGACTTTTCTTCAGACAGGCACTCCCAAGTTGAAGTAGATTTTAAAGAGAATTAGATTTTGCCCATGGACAAATACCTTCTGGAAGACAAGATAATCTACTACTGCTATCAGTGCTCTACTAACTGTCTCTGGAAAATTCTGCTTGTTTTTGCTTACTTACTAAGAGAGCAGCAGCTGTCTTGGATAAGAAGGCAAAAGAACTTTTAAGAACCAGGTCTCAGAGTATGAGATAGGAGAACCTGGTCCCTTGCTCAGGTAGGGGAAGCACTGCAGGGTGTGGTAGAGGAAAAAGAGGTAGAGACACAGGAAGGTGTTTACAGAAGTTGCTCAAGGGTGTGCCCTTGAGCCCAGGTGCTGTGGCTTCAAAGCTTGTCTTCTTTAACTTGCACTGCTCAATAGTATGAGTACCCATAGGAAGCAGACCCTGAACACTGGATACGGAAGGGAGAGGAGAGCAAGGTGGATTAGTGCCAGAGAAACAAATCTAATAGTAGAGCAAGTCAGAATTGAATTTTTAAACTTTATTATGTTTCTACCTATTTTAGACTAAATATACCTTTCCCATATGTATTAATATTATATATATATAAAAGTATGACTATTGTGTATTTAAATAAAAAGTAAGTTTATATGTGTGTATAAACATATAACTATATAGAATATATACTATAACACAAATCTTATATAATATTATACATTTATAAATAAAACTTTATTATATATATTTCTATAAATTTATTGAATAGTATATGATTATAGTATTATTCCTATTTATCATAAGAGATGCCCATCGACAAATACCTTTTGGAAGACAAGATAATCTACTACTACTATCAGTGCTCTACTATCCTGGAGAGCAGTGGCATGAGAAAACAGGCATGCAGCTATGCCAGAAATATTGTCTGATGAATTCATTTTTAAAATATCATTTTAGAATATCAGTAAAACAGCATTATCTGTATTTAAGGAATTCATTCTGATTTGTCATTTAGTTTGTTACATGACTTGTGAATCTTTTACACATTATCCAAAGGACAAAGTTCACAACCACAACTCACTAAATATAACCAGAATATGCTATCAAATTTTTAAAAAAATATCATGTAAACAAAATGGCAAAGGTACTTTCAAAATAGATACTAACACGTTTTCAAGTTATATATTTTAATGATATTATTTATGATTGTAATAAAATTTATAATTTTGGTAATTTAGGAATGGACAGGTTTGTATTTGAGAAAATGAGAGAGAGAGAGAGAGAGAGAGAGAGAGAGAGAGAGAGAGAGAGAGAGATATCAAACCCACTGCAAGAAGAGTGATGATAGTATTATACTAATACACACAAAGAGCATTTAAAGAGATATCACCTTGGACAAGGTAGGGAAGTTTTAAAGGATAGCAGTAAAGAAACTTGAAACAAAAGTTAATATTCTAAGTGTTTGGAAATTGTCAGAGGTAAGGACTGGCAATCTAAAACAGTACTGTGAACAGAAATTTTCATTTGCAACATATGTCTACTAAAAATATCTAAAACCTAGTAGGACAGCCAGGAACCAAGCTAAGAACTGCCTTACCTATGACGATTGAGTTACATGACTACTTGCCAAATAACTAAGGGAAATATAACAAATGCTTGTAACTTAGTACTTTTTTTATATTGTTAGCTTCCTGGAAGCACTTCAAGTTTATATTATGCTTTGTAGTTTTCAAAATTCCTTCAACTATTCACCCTAACTATACTGGCATGCTAATTTTTTACTTTAAATATAATAATGATAAAAAAATCTCAATTCAAAGTACATATTTTAAAATGGAATAAAAATATGAAATTGTCTTGATTCTCAAGGAGAATCCTAACACTGAACCCTAAAAGTTCTCAAAATATGAAATAGTCTTGATTCTCAAGGAGACTGGAGAGATTGTAGGTCAAAAGGACATCCTAACACTGAACCCTAAAAGTTCATATCAGTGATTTTTTTTCAGATTTTTGCATATCTACTTACTCCTATGACATTTGCCAGCAGAAATTTTTTTCTTCCAACCTGCTTCATAGTTTTATCCCCATTACCTTCCCACATTACAAGCATTAAAGGAACTCCTTCCCACCTTCACCAAATCAAGCTCTTTGGTACTGGATTCAAAGTTCATGTCCCTTGGACAATTTGTTCAGATTTCTAGAACCAGACTTTTTAAATTTGTGCAAGTCAGGAATTCTAGGCTGCAGCTCTCTAATTCTCTTTAATATTAAGCATTTAGAATACCTTCCAATAGTGAGGTTTGTTTATGCCCCTAGTGATTAATTCTACAGACTTACATTGACTTATTTCACATGGTTCTACCTTACTTGATGCTAATGTTTGTCCCAGACCTATACCATGTGGGAGTAGCCATGCTAAGTTCCTAACCTCTTTCAGTATATTGTGTGCTTTAATCCTACTTCCCCATGATTTGCTTTTGAGATTGGGTCTTACTGTACAGACTAAGCTGGTCATATCTCAAAAGAATATCTCAGACTCCTGGGTGCTGGGATTACATATACCAGAACAAACTCTTCCTACTTTCTTAAAAACAAAGTGAAGTCACCAGTGCTTCCAGGGGTTCAATAACTTGCTCAAGTTCAAGATGTTATAAATGATGGATCTTTGAACTTGGGTGTTTTAGTCCATAAAAATGATTTATCCAATCATTATAGATTCTGCATTATGCACTAGATGGTTAACTCATCACTATGGTGGTTCAAACCCAGCAGGTTCTTACCAGTGAAGACAATATAGAAATTAAAATAATTTATCTGTTTATTTTTTTCTTGCAAATAGTCTGCTTCTTATTCAAACATGTCTGAAATTGCTGTTATCTCACACAAAGTAAATAGCCACTATGCAGAAAATGATATGTCAGCAATGACCAAATTAATAAGAATGCTGAGAAGAATATGTAAGATAATGACCACCATTAAACCACATATCAAATATGTAACACGCAGAGACACAGACACACACACAAAATAAAGCACAGGAAGCCTGATGATATTCACCTTCGTACTTTTATAAATTTATGATGGAAGCCACGAAACTAAATTGCCCATTTGAAGATAGGCTTCTAAGCCAAAATCAGGAAGAAGGTCATTGAAGTAGAAGACCTGAAATTAACTTGCTTTGCCTAAAATTATAATTCTAAAAGCAAAGGCAACTGAAATCTCTTAAATACCACATACATACACCACTAGGTAAGTTAGGATTACTGCTGGCCTAGGCACACTTAGCCAAAAGGCTAAAATCTTGGAAATCTATGTGAGGTAATGGACTGTACTGGTGATCAAACTACACCTGGAGTGAAAACTTTCTATCACTGAAATGTTTCATCCCTCTACATTTTGATTCTAAATTATATTGTATTTCTGAACATCACTTTTTTTCTTCTGAGTGTCTAGCAGTTTTGAAAAACTACCTATAAATTCTTCATACCAATTTTACTTCTGTCATAGTATGTGGCAGATACATCTATATGTAAGGTAAAATTATCTGTCAACTCTGAAAAGGTGAAAATAGATAAAAAAGAAATTGGGTGTTTAATTGGAAAAAACCTCCCATGAGAGACTCCCACTAGAAGAATATCAAAGTAGAGACACAGAGCTCATAACAAAAAAGCATTTACAACACCTATTTTCTTGCTTCTAATTAAATTAACTTTTTCCAATAACTTCTCTTTTCAAAGAAAATAGGTTTAAAAAAAACTTTGTGTATCATTAAAAAATGAATTTCAAAAATTCATCAATACACTGAGCACATGTTGTTAAGAACAAGAACAGAAGGACAGGTGTACTCTGAACTACTGAGCCCTTTTTTTCATACTTTTTTAAAGAAAAGGTCTATAAACTTCATCATTAGCATCTTAAACACAGTAGGCAGAGCTCTGGTTTCTGGAAAGTTTAAAGTGTTTGTATGCCTACTTAATGATTAAAGTAGATTAAACATCAGAATTTAAAAGAAAGTTCTTATCATTTCAATCTAGGGCTTAAACTGTAGTACCCAGATATTTTTTTTTTGTAGACTTAAGAACCTAATATATAATTCAATTATGTTGGTATTACACGTGCAATGATACTTTTTTTTTTTTCTGAGTCTACAGCAGAAATAAGGCTGTCATTGGCAGTGAATGATTCAAAGCAATTATATTTCAAGTATTAAAAAGAAAATCTTTGGAAACTCCAAATGCAAAGGACAAAAACTTTGTTCGTATCAGCTAAAGAATCTCTATCTTGAAAGTATTCACCTAATGCTCCTATAATTTTGAAACTCATTACAATGATTAACTTTCAGGGGTATTCTTATATTTTTTTTTAAAAAGGCATGTATTTTCAATTAGATGGTATCTGTCACTACTACAATCTCAACTTCTTGAATTTTTTCACACTTTTAAAATTCTGTTGGTGAACAACTAAAACACATTTGCAAATGTTCCATAGAGTTCAAACCCTCCAAATGTGTGGGAATAGCATTTGCCAACTCAAATTTAGTTCTAGCAAACTCTCATAATTGGAGACATTACCATACTTTTTAATCTCTCACGTTCCTTTTCTTTAGATCTAGAACAGAATTAATAGGACTATTCCAAAAGAAGTCAGAAGAGCAGAACTCTTCTGAATACTTTGGGTGTATTTCAAATATTGTAGGACTAACAGCATATCACTCCATCTGGTGTGTTCTCATAAATAAATCACTGACTGCAGAATAACAACTTAATCAAAAGGTAGCAGTTAAATTGTTAAAACCAGTTTTATCACTTATCAGCTATACTACACATGGTTAAGTGTCAATTTGTGTACCGCTGCTCTGCAATGTAGAAAAGTCTGCAGGAGTAGGAAGATGTACTGAGTATCTCTGCAACTCTACTCTCACAGACAGCTGCAATGACCTATCTCTCCTGTGAGTCTACTTCCTCTCATGCCCACACTGAAGCCTTCTGATTCACAGTGGTTCATTTGTCAGCTGCTCCCTTGTATGTATGTCAGGGTTTTCAATTTGAAACTGTACAATTCAAAGTAAGTTCAGATATGTGTTTATTTGATCCTAAAATATTGTATAAATAATAGCCAATGTTACTTCGAAACAAACGAGAATTTGCCCATACTTACCAGATCAATAAATAAATGTATGAATTGAAAACCATCCACTTAGTGTCTCCAATATAACTTTATTATGAACATTCTTTCTCCAAATATATTCCTATACCAAAATACCTGTTTTGGTATTCTTATGTACTCTTATGATGTTGTCTTCCAGAGATAAAACTCAATGTCAAGTTATGAATAGACATAGCTAACAGTGGAAAATATAATAGAAAAATATAAAACAGCTGATTACATTAGCTAATCTAGCACAATAGTTATGCAGATTGTTTTGAAAACAAAGTAGAACAATGTTTTAAATAAGATGACAAAATATTTAAAAATTAAATGTCCATGTTCAGCT
Source organism: Mus minutoides (assembly GCA_902729485.2). Lineage (NCBI taxonomy): Eukaryota > Metazoa > Chordata > Mammalia > Rodentia > Muridae > Mus > Mus minutoides. The sequence continues at coordinate 41,501 of LR751731.1, forward strand.
GAGGTTTAGTCTGTATAGATCTATCTAGGTAACAAAAGCAGATACAAAGTAAAAATATTAAACAGCAGAATGACTTCTTAAAGCCTGCATTCAGTAGTGCAGACAGATCAATCAAGCCATCAGTGACTTTTATAGGTAGCTACATGCTTACTTTGAAAACAGGAAACAACAATCTCTATGTTGCATATATGAATTCCCAAAGAGAAGCTATTTAATATGCAGTATTAGCTGCTCTTTACTGATGGTACTTTTCCTAAGAAACAGATTTAAGTCTCCTAGTAAAGTATATCTTACTAAACCTAAAAGGAGGAACTTAAACTTAGTTTATTTCATCCCACTAAATTTAGCATGTCTTTTTATTACTAAAACAGTAATGTTTTCCTTCCTTTTACATTAAAAAAAATCTGTTGTATATACAGATGAAATTAACTGGCATTTTGAGTGTTCCACTGTTATCTTACTTTTGTGTTTTCTGTTTGAGTGGCTGGTATAGGAGACTGAACTCAAGGCTTTGTACATGCTAGGCAAGTGTTCCACCACAAAGCTAAATTCCGCAAACCTGGATACATTATTCTGAAGTAGTCACACTAAGTTGCCATGTTGACCTTGAACTTGCTGTATGCCTACTTCAGCCTTCTAAGTTGCTGGAAGTGTGCCACTATGCTTGGCTTGTTCTGCCCCTCAACTTCCCTCTTTAATTAATGTGTATGAAGTGGGGAAATGGGCTAGAGGAATGGCTCATTGGTTAAGAGCACTAAGGACCTGGTCATTTCCCAGAACCTACAACATGGGTGGTTCACAGCCATCTCTAAGGCCCTCTTATGAGTTCCTCAGGTACCAAGCAGGTAAGAGACTTACATATAAAACAAGAAAAATAAATATATTTTAAAAATATTTTTAAATTGTATATGTATATATGTATATATGTATATATGTATATATGTATATGTATGTGAGTAAGAGTACTCTCAAAAGCATCATATACCCTGGAGCTGGAATTATAGGCAGTTGTGAACCTTTCTACATGGTACTGGAAAGTAAACTTAGATCCTATGGGAAAGCAGCAAGCTCCTTTAACTGCTTGAACTTAAGTTTAACTGGTTAACTTAAGCCCACTTAAGTAGTTAAACTGATTCATCTCTGAAGCCTCTCTAATACTTCTTTTTAAAAGGAAAGGTACCCATATGTGATACCATAATTTCACAGTATATGGTTCAGTGTACAAAAAATAAGTACACATGGTCTACAGGCCAATGTATCTCAATAGGGCCATCATCACTGGACTTACTAGAGATATATGTAGACTTTAAAGCCTAGTTAGCATGACTCTCTTGCTGAACAGCTACAACTCTGACTTGCTTTCAGCAATTATACTCTGAAGCATAAGACATTAAAGTATACTCAAATAAGGTCTGAACAAGTATTTCTATAAACATATTTTTTTAATTTAGTGTATATATATATATATATATATATATATATATATATATATATATATATATATATATATATATATATATATATATATANATGTCAGAAGGGAGCAAAGGCAGCACTAATCCCAGGGAGAACCTATCAAATGCTCTTCTCAGTGGCCCAAGAATGGCAACAAGAGGACATTAGCCTAGAAGGCAGAGTGATGAGCCACTAATCAAAACGAGCAACTCATTCCCTTATCCTTAGTGCTCTGTGAGCCAGTGGCCCCTGAATGCTGTGTCCCCCTCCTAGCCACGTGGACAGAACACCAGCATCTCACCCTTTCCTACACCACTATGTCAGTGATATGCATGGGGCGTTTATACTGACTACCTGCCACAGATGACCAGAACAAGAGGAGAAAGTGCCATTCTGAGAGGACTGCCTTTATGGAACAACAGTCAGCTACAACATGACTTGAGGTTCTGCTCTTTAAGGAAGGAGGTTAAGTTGTGATTTTGGTTTTCAGTAGGATAGCAAAGGATGGACATGTACCCTGTGAAAGTACAAGTCCTCATCATTAATATTTATCTGGTAAACGTCAAGAAAACAAACACGTCATGGTTTTTATACCAATTTTTAGGAAGCTAAATGTGTGAATTAGCCTTCCTTGACCTCTGCCAATACAACCCTGTTAGTTATTCAATGATAACATTCTCTCTATTTGCCTTTTACTCTAGACAAACACTTTCAAATCTCAAACAGCTAAAGCACTGTACAATGTCTTAAGTATTTAAATACTAACCCTAAACCCAATGTGTATGTGTATTCAGGGATGAATGCACTAATGAGACTGACTTGTGGTTAGAATAACAACTGACTTATTAAAGCTACAAATTTTGTGCTCTGGGTGGATATTCTGTTATTTTCCATACCATTTCTGTAAGTAGTCCAGTGCCTCCAAACGAGCACCAATCTCAAAAGTGATTCCAGGACGATTTGGGGGCTTTTTACTCATCTTGAGATCCTATTCTTCAGTATTTTCTTTCCACTACCTCAAGAGGAAAAAAGAAAGTTAGATCCTAATGCATGAGATGCACATGGAATTCGGTTTAAAGGAACAGACAGAATTTAACTAATTTTCAAAATAATACATGGGACATTATAATATTTGCCAGACTTTTAATTGAATAATCACCAAAAGTTATAGGTAGGATGCAACATGAAGGCAATTTTGGTAGGGCATTTATAAAAGATAAATACAGAAAGAAAAAAACAGCTAAAGAGAAGAGACAAGCTATTAAGACTAATAGCTTAAATGCCTCAAACCTTAACTGGAAAAAAAAAAAAAAAAAAAAAAAAACTCAGGAAAGAGCCACCCAGGGAAGGCTGAAAACACTGTGAGTTTTAAAACGAAGACACTTGTGTTTACTGAAATCCTTGAAGGGAGCAGCTTAATTGTCTTCCACTTAATTTCCAGAAATCATTTAGTATGTCAAAACACACAACCCATGGAGAAAGCAGCAGACAAGCACAGGGACAGGGAGGAGTCTAACCACCCTTTCTGGAAGATCAGGGTAGTTAGTGCATACTATCTCAGTAGCACACCACAGCATGATTTTAACATAAAGACTTGCAAGGGATTTTTCTTAAATTTCACATCGAATAATCAAGTCATGCCAGACTCTGTCTAAGGTTTCTATTATTAACTCAACATTGTGCCCATAATGACAATTAAAAAACAAATGATTCTCATTTAAAAAAAACAAAAACAAAAACAAAAACTGCATATAGCCCATTCCCATGTTAAGTATTTAATGCTCTTTTGGCCACACTAGTTACCTAGCACACGTGAGGCCTTTTTTACTACCTAGTATTTGAAGAGAATGCATACATTCTCAAAGTATCAATAGTTGAATGAAAATAATAACTGGTAAACACAGTCTCATCAAAATACAACGGGTTGGTACACAAATACAACGGAGTGGTACACAGGAATCTAACGCTGCTCTTGTTGGAGGAAGATGCTTACAACATGTTCTTACATTCTACTCACTAAGATCTTTCTAGCTTAAAAAAAATAAACCCCACACACACACAAAAAAAATCTTACAATGTTTTAGCCACTGTTTAAAACAGGTAAAACATAACAGCAAACAGAATTCCAAATGTCCCTTCCTGGGTTTTTTTTGTTTGTTTGTTTTGGTTTGTTTTTGTTTTTTAGAATCTGAAAAGGGAAGATAGAAATAGGATCAACGCTTGTTACAAAAATAAGGGGGATCCAGTTTACAAGGTCGTGCCTAAGAGGATATAGAATATCCTGACATGGCATCAGTGAGGTTAAGATTCATAGCCAGGACACACTAGGTGTAATGGGAACAAACATAAATATTTTAAATAGAAATCTTGTTAAGTGTGCAACATACAAGGCTGTTACTTCAATGTACAGAAATAGAATCCGAAGAAGCAGTTTGCCAGTTATGCTAACATTTCCTAAGATCAAACTTCCAGCCTGTAACTCTAATCCCCAGCCCCCACCCTCTGTGACTCTCAGGAATGAGGCACCTCAAAAGGCAAGGATGATTTCCATTCTCTTGTGAGATGGGAGAATGAGGGAGGCGGCAGAATTAGGAACTTTTACGAAAGACAATCTACTGGACAGATCCTTAAAGTGAAACTATGTAACAGGGAGAGAGAAAGGAGAGAAGGAAACGACAACCGAAAAAAGGAGTGAAAACAGACGGGAGAGCGGTAAAAAGAGTGCGATGGAAGGACGGAGGAAGTTAGCAGAGATGACAGTGAGAGGAAAGAGACAGACACAGAGCTAGTGAGCGGTGAGGGAAAGACCGCGAAGCTAAGCAGAGGTGGGGGACGAGGCGGACTCGCAGGGGTGTCAAGGGGAGCCAAGAAAGGCCGCGGCGCGGCTGGCCCAGAGCCCGGGAGCTGCAGGTTGACAGCCGCCGGCCCGGCAAGGGAAGGAAGGCGGGGGTAGCGCGGCGGCGCGCAGACAATAGGGTCAGCGGATGGCAGAGAGCGGGACGCCGGCCGAGAGCAACGCGGGCGCGAGCGCGGCCCGGGGACCCGGCAGCCTCCAGGCCCCTCCGCCGCCTCTTACCGACTCGGCCTCGTCTCCGCACAGCAGCCGGACCGTCCGGGGCCGAGCCGGGGCGCGTCAGGGCGGCCAGCGCGGGCCTCGTCCGAGTCTGCCCGGGACAGCAGCAAGGGAGGGAGCGGGAGCCGAGCGAGCCGGGCCCCCGGCGCCGCGTCGGTCCGAGGAAGCGCGGGAGGAAGCGGGGTACGAGCCCTCAAGCCCAGTCCGGCTCCGCTACCATAGCAGCCGCCGTCGCTGCCGCCGCCGCCGCCGCCGCTACCGCCGCCGGCCAGCCCTGACGCGACGACGGCCGGGGACGTCAGCCGCCCGCGACGCGCCGGAAGCGGGCTGGGTTGCGTCACGTGGTACGCGAGGGCCGGGCTGGCGCGGCGCAGCCGATTGGAGGACTATTCTGGGGGTGGAGCTTCGGCCGGGCTGGGCTCCTTGCCAGAAGAAGGGACCTGGGCTCTAGATTCCTCTTGGTGGGGTCAAGGGGATGGTGACCTTTTGTGATTGTTGCTGGTTTCTAACAAATCCCACTACTTGACACATTGGGCAAACTTATCAATGCACCACACACTTTTCACGGTGTCTGTTTTAGCCCACGTTAAGGACTGACACGATGATCTGTATTACAAAATCAGAATTGTCTCTTTTGAATGGATATTTTGTCACGGACACTCTGCTATAAATATATCACATGACAATCAAAACTGCACACTTATACTACTTTCCAAATTCAGAAATCTTTATAAAACAAATAGAAGATTCTTAAGAATCTTTTAAAATTCCTAAGAAGTTTAGGGTAGTAACAGAACAAGTCTTCACAATTAATGGTATAGGACTACCTCGATTGAACACCTACAATGTACTAAGGTCTATATTAAGCATGAGAATCCCTATCCCGGCTTTGAGAAGGTCTACAAGTTATCATTCAAAGTACTACTGAGAGAAAACATCTATTTTTTTCTTTCCACTCCATCACTCTGACTCCCACGTTTTAAAAGTGCATCATTAGCCGGGCGTGGTGGCGCACGCCTTTAATCCCAGCACTCGGGAGGCAGAGGCAGGCGGATTTCTGAGTTCGAGGCCAGCCTGGTCTACAAAGTGAGTTCCAGGACAGCCAGGGCTATACAGAAAAACCCTGTCTCGAAAAACCAAAAAAAAAAAAAAAAAAAAAAAAAAGTGCATCATTGCATACAAATGACACTTATATTTATCTTGCTTTCATCGTGTACAGTGAAAATAGAAATGTTTTCTCTGACTTTCAAAAGATTTGGTAAATTGAGAAAATCTTCATGATCGTCCTTTTATTCAAAAGACATTTTATATATATATATATATATATATATATATATATATATATATATATATATATATAATAGTTACAGAGTTATACTGAGCTTACTGGTGATACAAAAAATGCGAATAAGACAGTTCTTAGATGATGTTTGTCTTTATATTCTTTTCAATCCTCTGTGGTTCTCATTAGTCCAATACAATTAATAATTCTAGAATCTTTCTTCTGTCACAGACAGAATTATACTTCCCACGTTTTAAAATATTATATGTAGTTATTTAATTTGCTGTAAAATTAAAATACAAGTAAGATCACACACACACATACACACACACACACACACACACAAACACAAGTCAATGCAATAAGCCAGTTCTACAAATTTTCTGTCCCCGGTACTGTGCATTACTGTTTTAGCAGTACAAGTTCTTGATACATTAGGATGACTGTAGGAATTACACATCACCTAAAACAAACATTCAATTTAAAACAACACTTAATTTAAACAATAAAATGTATAATGTTGTCAAATAAAAGATATATATTTATAAATCAGGATCATTTGTTTCAAAGTCTAACCTAAATGTAAGGAATCTTAGAAGAAGTGTCAACCCTTCACTAGATGGGATGTGAATATTAGAATCTAATGAATTTAGTCTCCCTTGAGGCTATAGGTCTCACTTTAATGCTATTTAAACCATATTGTTTTAAAATGTGTATTTAAAGATGCTAGCAATGTACAGAATAAATAAAAAAAAGTTTACAAATCGCATCAGTGTCAGTACCACTAAGTCAGGTTTCATATATATATATATATATATATATATATATATATATATATATATATATATATATATATATATATTGTGTGTGTGTGCATTTGTATAAACATAGGTGTGTTTATATATATACTTTTTCTGAATTTATACATATATACTCTTTACTATATTGAGTGTCAACCAACATGATCATTCTTCTGTTTCAAATAGAAATAAACAGAGTGCCTCAAAGGTACACTATAGAACAAAAGTGAGAGGGAACACCCATGTACACTTAGGCAAGCGACATTTCGCAAACTCACTGAGCAACACTCAAAATGGAGACATTAAAATAAAGCTGAGACTTGTTTAGAAGAAGAGTTCCAGTGAAGGAGGGGGTGAGAAGGGGAAGCGGGGTGTGAAAATGACTAAAATTTATGATACAAGTGTATAAAATAGCTAAATCAAAAATGAATGTTTTATAAATGGGCATGAGGTCTTAGGTGCATGAGTGGCTTGAGTGACTTGTGGTTCTGTGGAATTAATACCCTCTCTTGGAACACATGTTAAAAATGGGAGTGCTACATTTAGTTATCACTAAATTGCAATGGGAAATTTCTACTATTTAAGGAGGAGGTACCGGGTCAGCTAAACAGCTTGGAATACACACTGCAGCTCTTTATCTTGCAGAATTACACCAACCCATCCATGAGCTTTGAAAGTCCATCTAGACACTCATAAGAATGAAAAAGTTTAAAATTGCGTGTGTTGAAAACTGAGTCTCTGTGGGCCTGCATTCTGCCCTGCTGCTGGGGTGCAGAGGACCTGCTGGGAGGTGAAATTTGACTTGGTTTACCCTGCACTGCTGCCATCTGGTGCTGGGCTTTAGGGAAGCCCCAAGACACTGCTCAGGGGCTGGGTAAACACAGTCTAAGATGTGGAAGGCTAAAGCTGAGGTTCCCAAGCTTCTGGACAACCAGTCACCACTGAGCTACCTCACCGAGGAGTCAGGAACTATGAAGTCAGGTCAGGGGCTCCCAAACCCTTGGATACCCAGGCACCCCTGGATCATGAAGAGTTGGAAGTGGAGCTGAAAGGGCCAAGGGCTGAGGATGGCAAAAAGCCCAGGGCCGGAGAAGATGGGAACTCCGCCTCAGCTTATCAGCAAAAGTCCTTAGCTTGGTTGCGGTTGTCTGGGACTGCAGAGGGGCTTTCTGCAGGAAGTTTAGGCTACAGCTTGGTATTGAAAGTCTTTCTCCATGCTCCCCACGGTGGTTCTTGATGAAAGAGACGGTCCTTAGTTCTAAACTGTTTATTGATTGCTCATCATGGGAAATGGGTGCAAACCACCTTCTCAGGGTGGAGCAGAAATTAAATATCTTTTGCAGGAAGGAATTTCCAGGAAGGGAATCTTATTTACTAAACCCTCAGGGCCTCTAGGTTAGCATGAAGAACTCTGTTCTGGGCTAGTTGACCATATGTCATGTTTCCTTTGTGGGAAGTGTGGCACGTATTCCAGGCCAGGAATCTAGTAAGGAGCAGGAAGCCGCCTGCCATCTCAGGCAGGTACCTGGGTGCCAGGAACTCTAGACCCACTCAACTATACCAAGTTTCCTTGCATGGCCCATTGTCCTACAGTCTCATGAGTAAAACATGTAATTGAAGTTGCTATGTGAGGTTTAGTCCACTATCATCATGCCCCCATGATGATCCTGACAGCATACAGGCAGACACAGTAGCGGATAGGTAACTGAGAGTTCTACATCAGAGGCTTCAGGCAGCAGGAAGAAAGAGTGTGTCACTGGGCTGAGCCTGGGCTTCTGAAATCTCAGTGCCTACACCCAGTGACATACTTCTTCCAACAAGGTCACACCTACTCCAACAGGGACACAGCCTTCCAATAGTGACACTCCTTCCCTCCTTAGTCTATGATGTCCATTTTCACTCAAACCACCGTAGTCCTATTGATATTTTGGAAGTGTTTTAGGAATGACTTTATTTCAAGAGAGGGTAATACACAATCCACTCTAAAATGGGGCATTTGATGTGATAAAACTAACAAAAATTTTATGTAGGTCTAGAAATACAGCTCAGTGGTTAAAGCACTTTCTATGTAAGTCTAAGGACTAGGGATCAGTTACCTTGAGCCCATGAAATTCTGTGTGGGCATGCATTATCCATAATATAGTGGCACTCAGAATGCAGAATGGGCGTATCCCTGGAGCAAGCTAGATTAGCTATCTATATTCTAAAACTCTGAGTCTACTTAAGAGAACAAGCCTCACTGAATAAGGTGGAAAGTTGCTAAGGAAGACTCTTAGAATCAACCTTGAGCCTCTACAAGCACACACATACACATGCACCCACACGTTTGGAAACATTACACCCGCTCACACACCACATACATATGAACATTTTGCATTCCCTCAGTGGCATATAGAGTCTGAGTTTAAGATAAGAAGCTTGATACAGGGTAGAGAAGACTCTAAGACTGTCTCCCCAGCCATGTATCCCTAGCTCTTCTCTCTCACTCAGTACTTTTCTCTTCCAGATGGTGGATATAAGCCATCAGTCACTCTGACTCCAAATATAGACAGAAAGACCTTACAGCTGTGTTTGGACAGATCCAAACAAGCAGTAGGAAAATTATCTTGAAACAACAGTTGTTAGGCAGAAATCATTGAACTAAATCCATCCAACACTAGAAATGTGAGTGTGGAACCATATTACTTGGTGGGATATTTAACAACGGTGCATGGAAGTTGCAGCAAGGAAATACAAGACATCCTCAGAAACACCAGACAGGTATTTTTCCTGTATACTTAACTGTAATTAACTTCAGCAAAGTCAAAATAATCAAAACAATTCAAGGATTTGTATTAATAGACTAATTTCATGGAGAACCGTGGCCGCAATAGTCAGTACTGGCAAAACTTCCTATTCTAAGATATTGGAAAATGGCATTAATGGAACGTACTTGAGCTCAATAGTTATCAAGTTGATCAGAATGTACTAATTACTGCAGACCTCCAAGGTAGCAGCAAACTGATAGACCTTATCTTTTCAGATGTTACTATAGATTTCTATTCACAGAGCTAATAATGATGGATTCCTCAATAACAATATAAAAGTGGCATGTCAGATGCACACATTTTATATATGTATATTTATATATGTATATATAAGTATATATATATATACATATATAAAATCACATATTTGTGTGTGCTGTAAGTATGTATTTACTGAATGTTCTTGTGACATTCAGAAACCACCTGTGTTTCTGCAGTTCTAAAGACTTTCTGAATTGGCAGCACTAACTTCCTGCTACTAAAAATACATATACGTATATGTGTGCATGAGCACATAAATGTGCATATGCATGTATGCCACAAGAGAGACAAAGTGTCTTTGTATGCCAATTGCCCTAAAGCAAGGAATGGCCATAACATTTATCACCCAATCCTGGATAGTTTTTAGAGTGGAAAGAAGTGCTATTTATTAATGAAGAAGAGATGGGCCCTGGACAGTCTCAAATAAAGTTACAGGATCTTGTCATATACAACAAGGGAAAGTGCTATAAGAATGTACAGGTTCCTCATTTACAATAGCATTTGACTTGGGAATCTCTCCTGATGCTTCAAAAATCCCTTTGCTATGCCAAGGAAGATGAGCTCTTCTCTTTTGGCTCCTACGGTGACAGGTGGTGTCTCCTCTGATTGTTCTTAATTGTTGGTATCACTCTTACTCACTAGATCAGCATCTCTCAAGCTTTACTGCCCCACTCATCTGTACTAGGCTTTCCTGGGTTGTTTGCTGAAATGAAAATTCTTAGGTTCTAATTTTTCTCTTGGGTTTGGAGGAAACACCTTAATAAGCCACACTAAATGGGCTTATTAATTTACACAAAAAAGCATTAGACCTGAAGAGTGTGAATTTTTTTTTTTTGCTTGCTTGTGATTATTGGTGGCACTAGAGAGGGCTGGTTCACAGGAAGTGCTGAGCAAACATTGGGACCAAGTGCAAATCTCAATCACCTTTGTACAAAACAACAACAACAATCGAATACCCTAATCTTGGCTCTGTGTGGGCCTATATAACTTCAGTGCTGTGTGGCAGAGACTGGCGGGTAGATGGAAATCTGACTGTCAGCTTCTCTCTATATTTGGTGAGAGATTCTACACCAATGAAATAAGATGGAAACTGAAAAAAGCAGGACACCCAACATCTTTCTATGGCCTCCGAGGATAACACACACACACACACACACACACACACACACACACACGTGGGAGGGTTTCATGTAAAGAGTCTTAAGCATAAAGAGAAAGTATGAAACTCAATAATTAATATGATATAAGAATATTTCTTCCCTTTTGGGTTAGTATTATTTAAGGAGCAGATCACAACATCTTTCATTCAGCTTCTTTGAGGCTGACTTGAGTCTTAGCATCTATATTTTGGTCCCTAACAGCTTCAACCTTATCATTAAAATATTCTGGCACACAAAAAAGTCTTTTGTGTCTTTATTTCACTGACCTAAATTAAGTTCAACTCTGAATGAGGAGTGGTAGTCATGAGCCTGATCTGAAAGAGACTAAAATCTCTATCATGCAGATAAAGTAGAAACTACAAAACCCTATGAATTGAGGGTGGAAGTCAGTGGGGTCATTAAAGCAAAGTTGAGATGTTTCCTCTGAAAGCAAAATGAAAGCTGGTAACAAAAATAACTAATATTCAGCTCAAATGGTACAGACTGTGTGTTTCTCCAAATTACAGTTTACCACCATCCTCCACAGCTGAATGTATGTTTCTGGTCAGCAAAATTAGAAAAGCAAATCCAAGGAAGGACAAGTCCAGTAAGAGACTGGTCTGAGCTGATTTCAAAGTCGGGAACTGTCTGCTTTTCCAGCCAGTCTCTGCAACTTGGAGATACATTGTTGAGTATTATTACAATTTCAAGAGGGAGATCTGAGTACCGGAATACAGCAGCCATCAACACAGTCCCTTTCAACAAATGTATTCCTTGATTCAAAGTTACTGAATTTTTAACATGGGATTAAAAAAAAAATCTACCAGACTATTGTTTGGATCAGAAGTAGGTATAAGAGTTCCTCAATCATCTGAGGCAAAAATGATTGGTTTTAGCCATTTGATTAAGTTAATTTTAATAACCAAAAAGAATACAAAATTATCAGGCTGCAGAAGTATCTAAATAGTTGAAATTGAAGAGCCATTGCTTAGTCGAAGTTCCATATCTCATTACCTCAAAAATAAATAAGTAAATAATTTGAGGCAGGGAAGTGATAAGTCACGGTCTGTTTGGTGATAGCTGCTGTCCTTGAAACAAAAAGGAGTTCAATCTGGTGGCATCTTCAAATGCAATAGACAGCCCGAATATTTGCATTTCTTCCTTTGCCGTTCATTTATTAATCATTAAGTTTCAGTTCACTTAGGTTGCTGTTGCAAAAGTACCATAAAAGAGGAGGATTAAACACCCCAAATTTATGTCTATGCTAAAGATTCAGAAGTTCAAGATAAAGGTGCTGACCAATTTGGTTCTCAGAACTCTCTTCTGGGGTCAGTTGGCTATCTTCTCCTTGTTTCCCTACAGGCTGAAAAGAGATCATCATCTCTGCTGCCTCTTCTAAAAGCACCAGTCTTATTTGTGGAGGCCCCAATTTCAGGACCCAAGAAATTACCAATGGCTCCACCTCTAGATGCCATCACATTGAGGATTGACACTTCAATGTGGGAATGTAAGGAGTATGCATTTAGCCCATAGCTGTTTGCAGGGTTTCTGGTTTGGTTGTGTTGTTGTTGTGTTGTTGCTGCTGTTTTTATGAAACTTCCCCTACCTACTGCTAAACTTTGAGTGACATAAAGTAAAGTCAAAGGAGATTTCTTTACTAAAGTGACTTTATGTGATGGAAGATGGCTACAGAAACAAACACAGTGTGAAACTATGTACAAAATAGCAGGGGGAGTGGAGAGACGGCTCAGGGGTTAAGACCATTGACTGCTCTTCTGAGGTCCTGAGTTCGATTCCCAGCAGCCATGTTGTGACTCACAACAATAATGGGATATGATGCCTTCTTCTGTCATGCAAAAATACATGTAAGTAGAGCACTCATATACATAAATAAATCAATCTTAAAAAACAGCATGAAAATAGAGGTGTTATAGGAACCCATGCCTTCTTCCTGTGTAGACCAGGAAAGTCTGCACGGAGAGAAGGAACCAGATTTCTAGTATTTCAAGGATAAGTAAATTTCACATAATGATACTATGCAAACTGTAACTATGATTAAAACTATTTTTAGATTATTTTTTGTGTATGAGTGTTTTGCCTATATGTATGTTTGTTTACCCTCAGAAGAATGCCAAGGACACCCCTTGAAACTTGTTACAGATTTTTGTGAGTTGCTGTGTGGGTGCTGGGTCTAAAGGCCAGGTCCTCTGAAAGAGCAGCAAGTGCTCTTAACTGCTGGACCATCTCTCAAGTCCCATAAACTGTAATTACTACTACTTTATACCTCCTTATAGGTTTGAGCGAGTACCAACAGAAATTGACTATGTTGCCATTTTCTGTCTCACATGCATTCATTGAATATCTGAAATGTTCCAAGAACATTCAGAACTAGGCTCAAGTGTGTGTTGAGGTGAGTTCACACAAGTTTGCCAGTACATGGACCCTAGTGTAGAGGCCAAAGCCAGAAACACTATTCATGACCTTCCTGCCTTGAGACAGGGTACTACACTGACTGTTTTGAGCTTTGGGAATTCACTTGTCCCCATCCTCCAACTGAAGTACCCATGCTAATAGCCAGGCTTTTGATGTAGGTCCTGCATTGGAACTCAGTGAGCCATATTTCCATCCTCCAGTTCCTGGTCTTCAGGCTTTTAAGAGTATAATCAAGTGGACCAGTGAACGGGTCATTTGCATTGAATACGAGTGTGAGCGTGGAAGAATGTATGGGGTCACGTACACCTGGCCACTTGCAGTTTGCATCACTATTTTTTCCTCTTGTCCAGTATAAGATAAAAGTATCTACATCTGAGGTGACTGATGGACTTTGAGATAGATGAGGTTCCTCTCTGTGGGAAGGGGTTGGGCGGAGGCGAGTGCATTGGGTCTGTCAGCATCAGCAGTGCTGTCCTCCTGGCCTGCTGGCTTCCCCTTGTAAGACTCTGAGGGATCCTGAGGCAACATCCCCTGTGGTCAGCTATTGGGGCTTCCTCTCCGGTGACTTGGCAAAAACAATCTACACAATCTACGGAGACAACTTTAAGCAGGGCAAGCCTCTTTTGTTTTTCTTTTCTTTCTGTTGTTGTTTTAGGACTAGCCATATTTTAAAGATCACAGAAAATTGTAAAGATAAAGGAAATAAGCCTACTCATTACTCCTTGCTATTGCTTGATTCAGTAGTAACCTCAACTGATACACTGTGAAGATGCAGGCATTTGGAATAAAATAAGAAATTGTGTTAGATTTGACATGTTGCCAATAGTTTTGGGAATGGATACTTCTCTGGTTGACTTTTCTTCCTGGAAATAGGGAGAGGGAACTTTCGGGATAGCATCTGAAATGTCAATTAAGAAAATATCTAATAACAAAAAAACTTGGAAATAGGGATTGAAAACCTACTTCATGGAGCTATAATGAGGATTTAATTGGAGAGAACAAGACTCACATGTTTCATAAACTATAAGCAATATTTGTGTGCCAGATGATTCTCATTAGTCCTCTCACCTTTTGAATTGGGCCATTTATCTGAGGGAAGCCTTACCTGCACTAATTATGTGTCTATGAAACCAAACACACATTTTTCTGAGAAATATTTAGATATTTTACATACACTCTAGTGCTTTCTGCTGGAGATTATAGAGAAAAAATTAAAAAAAAATATTCCTGCCTTCTGTATCCAATTGTTTTTAAGGACTTACATTAGGGTTTTACAGATAGCTGATCAGCTTGTCTTAGATATTTCTCATCTAGTCTTGTCTATCTATCTATCTATCTATCTATCTATCTATCTATCAATCATCTATCTATCTATCTATCTATTTATTTATCTATCCACTTATCTATCTATCTATCTATCTATCTATCTATCTATCTATCTATCATCAATCCATCAATTATCTATTATCTATCTACCATCTATCTGTCTGTCTATCTATCTATCTATCTATCTATCATCAATCCATCAATTATCTATTATCTATCTACCATCTATCTGTCTGTCTATCTATCTATCTATCTATCTATCTATCTATCTATCTATCTATCATCAATCTATCATCTTATATCTATCCTATCTACCTATCTTTCATCAATCCATCCATCATCAATCTATCTATCTATCTATCTATCTATCTATCTATCTATCTATCTATACCTATCTATCCATCTTTATCTTTTTAAAACAAGGACATTCTTCATATATATATATGGAAAGTTCAAGTTACAGGAAATAGATAAATACTGAGACTCATTGGGGACAAAGGAAATTTGAATCAAATACAGACAAAATCTATTTCAAAAGCAAATCCTAAAGGTACTGAAATGAGTTTAACCACATAGAAATGGATGGCCAAACTCAGAAAACTCCATTAGAAATTCATATTGTGTCACTATTTGGACAAGAGAATCTATTGCGTTCATACAGGGGTAAAAGTTTAAGTACAGTTTATACCTACAACCGAGCAACCTACCCAGGTTCACTATTTCTCTGATTTTTTTTTTTTACTTACTGTGTAACTCACAACTGTACTGTTATTATATCTTCCCTATATGGATGCAGATAGTTCTTATCCCCACAAGACTAGATGACCCTAGGTGGTATTCATGTCCTACAATATGGTCACAGTTTAGATAGTTATTATAATCTTGTTCTCATAAAACTGCAAACTCTGAAAGAAATGGTGTGGTGGTTTAAATAAAAATGCCCCCCCTACCCTGGCTCATGTATTTGAATGCTTAGTCACCCAGAAGTAGGATTATTTGAAAGGATTTAAATGATTGGGAGCTGTGGTTTTGTTGGAGGAAGTGTGTCACTGGAGGTGGGCCTTGCAATTTCAAAGCCCAAACCAGGGCCAGTGTAATTCTCTCAGCCTGAGGACCAGGATGTAACTCTCAACTACTGCTCTAGTAACATGCTTCCTGCCATGATGATAATGGATTAAGTCCCTGAAACTGTAACCAAGCTCCCAATTAAATGCTCCTTTCATAAACGTTGCCTTGGTCATAGTGTCACTTCATAGCAAAAATAAAATAAAATAAAATAAAATAAAATAAAATAAAATGTGAAAACAGGCAGTGTCCATGAATAAGTCCTGTGACACTTGGAAACCCAAGGGACAGTGATCCAGTAAGCTCAATGTGCCAGCAATGAAAAACAAAGACAGAGCATGTCTAAAATGATGTATAGGTAGTGACACGTGAATAGGGACCATGATGGAGTAAAACAGAAGAAATATGCCAACTGTCTTTTTGATGTAATGCATAACCAAGGCAGTAATAAGGTACAAGAAGGAATATGAGAAGCCAAGGACTCAGAATCTCTTTTCATTTTCCAACTTCTGCAAGTAGCAAGTTTTGGGGGGGAATTTTCCAGCCCTCATGGAAAGCTCATTCTCTTAACTTTTGGGTGTGGGTAATGAGTGAAATGGAAAATGAAAGCTTTTAATTTTCAGAGCCTGAAGCCAAAACTTGCTCCCCGAATTACTTATTGCAGGGGGAGAACCAGAAGTGTATTAAGTACATTGTGCAGGTGCAAATTCCAGGCTCTTGCAGCATCTGAGTGTTGGTCCTTCCAACTTCAGAGTTCCCATGGTCTCACTCTTTAACTCCCTTATCTAGAGTTTTGGTGGAAGTAACTCTGTCTTTTCTTCTTGGGCTGAGAAGACAAGATGGTTCCAAGGCCTCTGAATCAAAACAATTCACACTGTGACTATGAGATCCTGGACTTGAATTCTTCTCCCATGACTGACAAGAGTCTTGAGTATCCTCTGGGGAGAAGTGAATACACAATATTTGAAAGTCAAAGGTGGGTGTATCTCTGAACAAAATGAAGAACTATAATAAATTAAATGCTATTTCATTAATTTCCTCATCCTCCAGCTGCCTGTTATTTGTCTAATCCATTTCTCTGATCTATGATGCTTTCCAGTGGTAACAAGAATTTTTATCCTGTAGAGACACTGACCTTTGCCATTCAGGCTGCTTCAACGTATATATAACAATGAGTAGAAGTTTCAAGTGCCAGTGGAACAAAAGAACACTATAAGTCATTATGTGTTTTTGTCATCTCTCTCTCTCTCTCTCTCTCTCTCTCTCTCTCTCTCTCTCTCTCTCTCTGATCTGCATTAAATTGTAATGTCTGAGCTAGAGAGAAGGATCATCTGTTAAGAGCTCTTGCTGCTCTTTCAGGGATCCCCTGTTAGGTTCCTAGAACCCACATCATAGCTCATAACCTTCGGTAACTGCAGTTCCAGGAAATCCAATGTTCTCTTTTGCCATACTTGGTCACCACATTCACTTAATATGCATAAAATAAAAATTTAAAATGCCTAGATTTTTTATTAGACATTTTCTTTATTTACATTTCAAATGTTATCCCCTTTCCTAATTTCCCTTCTGAAAACCCCTTATCCCTTCTCCCTTCCCCCTGCTCATCAACCCACCCACTCCCATGTCCTGGCTCTGGCAGTCCCCTATTCTGGGGCATAGAACCTTCACAGAACCAAAGGCCTCTCCTCTCATTGATGACTGACTACATATGCAGCTGGAGCCATGAGTCCCACTATGTGTTTTCTTTGGTGGTTCAGTTTCCCGGGAGCTCTGGAGATACTGGTTAGTTCATATTGTTGTTCCTCTTATGGGGATGCAAACCCCTTCAGCTCATTGGGTAGTTTCTCTAGCTCCTTCATTGGGGACCCTGTGTTCCATACAATGTATGGCTGTGAGCATCCACTTCTGTATTTGTCAGGCACTGGCAGAACCTTTCAGGAGACGGCTATATCAGGCTCCTGTCAGAAAGCTCTTGTTGGCATTCACAATAGTGTCTGGTTTTCATGGTTGTATATGGGATTGATTCCCAGGTTGGGCAGTTTCTGGATGGTCATTCCTTCAGTTGCTGTTTCACATTTTGTCTCTGTAACTCCTTAGATGGTTATTTTGTTCCCCCTTCTAAGAAGGACCGAAGTATCCACACTTTGGTCTTCCTTCTTCTTGAGTTTCATGTGTTTTGCGAATTGTATCTTGGGTATTCCAAGCTTCTGGGCTAATATCCATTTATCAATGAGTGCATGTCATGTGTGTTCTTTTGTGATTGGATTACCTCACTCAGGATGATATCCTCAAGATCTATCCATTTGTCTAAGAATGTTACTGCATACACTTAATATGCATAACATAAAAAATTTAAAAGCCTAGATTTTTTTTTAAATCAAGGGGCTATTCCATCATGAGGCCGAATCTTGAACCTTGATACTAAAGCAACAGCAGCTTAGGGCTTTAGCTATATACAGAGTACTTGTCTAGTGTGTGTAATTTCTTAAGTTTAATACCCAGTAACATAAAAATAAAATGCAATAATGGTCCAAAGCATATTGAACTATGAACAGTGTATAGCCAACACTGGACAGGGCATTTTAATCCTGTTGAAGCAGAGAAGAAGAACAACTAGGAATGATATGGGGCATACAATTGTAAAGTAGGGATTAAACCTCATGCGAATATACATGGTGGTTAGAGAGTCAGGTTTTTGTAGTGTTCTTATCAATGGCACAGAATGGGAGCTTAGGAGAATCGATCAGATTCCGAAGACAGCCATTGAAGAGAGAAAAGCAAGGAGGGCTGAGATGCATGAGAACAACTAGAATCAGATTGGTCAGTTACAGCCATGTTGACTTGTGCCCACCTGTGAGTCCCACTCCTTATTACTTAAGATGCTTTGAAGAGAATCTGATGGTTTTCTTTGCAGCCATACCTACTTCTAGACTAGGCTTTGTGAAGCTAGTGAAGAGGACTCAGTAGGGACTGGAGTCTTGAGTTTAGTCCACAGAGAGATCCAAATATCCTATGCAGGTATGCATGAATGAGATCCAAACAGAGTCTGAGCTACATGGATTGTCATAGTTGTTGTGACACGTACCCTGACAAAAAAAGCAACATTGGAGAGGAAAGAACATGGATTGCAATTCCAGGCTGCACTGTATCACTTTGGGGAAGTCAAAGCAGAAACAGAAGCAGCTATGTAAGGCTGTCACATCACATTGACAGTTAAAAGCAAAGACAGAATATACACAACCTTGCTTGCTTGCTCTCAGTTAGATCTTTCTACTCTTACATAGCCCACAGAATGATGCTGCTAACAATAGGCTGGATCTCCCTACATGAACTAACCATCATGATCCACCTCGATCTCCAGATATGTCTACAGACCAACCAGATCTAGGAAATGTCTCAGTTAAGACTTTTGTCTCAGTTGCCTCTTGCTTGTGCCAATCTGAGAGTCCGACTAGGGAAGCACATGGACCTTCAGATAACCAGACAAGGCTCCTGCTCCATTAGCACATTTCACATTCTGCACAGGTTGCTGGGTAGAAAATGAAGTGGAAAGAATTCTGGGGGAAAAGCTCAGCTTAGCCGTGGTGACCAATTACAAAGTCACCACCTGAGAACATAAAAGCATATCACTATAAACAACTAAGTTTTGGATACTAGTTTTACTGTGGAGTAATTTCTGTTAGAATGACAGCCCTGTCACTCTTTCCAGATTATTAGCTTTCCCAGAGTCTGGCCAGAAGAACAATGTTAGGCTCTGATAAAATTCTATAGTATGTGGGGCAAAAAAATCCCAGATTGAGGTAGCTGGTAGTCATACAACTCATACATTTTTAAGTTACTAATATGTACTGGACCTCATACTAAACCATGATAGATAACAAGAAAAGGATAGGCCTTAAGATCTCAAGTAAAGCAGAAGATGGAACATAGAGAGACTCTTGGTTCCTTAACTGTAACTATGATACACACTCCAAATGAAAAGTGTAGACCGCTATGGACTCCATAACTTGATCTAGGAGAGGTCATATAGAAGGAGTTGCTTCAGAACAAGAAGTAGAAACAATGGTAGTATGTTCAAGACTCCAAGGTGAAAGCCAAACTAAACAAGATGAAAGGCTGAAGACCAGCATGGTCAAATTTTAGAAGACAGAATGTCTGCAGTATGAGTCTAAAGCTCAGGTCGCCTTATAGGCTGCAGGGATGATTTTGAACTTATTATGAGAGAGGAGCAAAGATGCCTCATTGAAGGTTTTAATTTAAGGAATGACATAATCAAATTTACATAGTAAGATATGTGTGTGCATAATGGATTGGATAGAGGCCAAGTAGACAGTTGGAATGTTAGCATAAAATACAGGGAGAATGGAATAGTAAGTGGAGTCCCAGGACAGACAATGAAGGTGGAGAGAATGTGGGATTCTGTGTAGGAAATAATACTGATGTCTCCCAAGATAAAAAAAAAATCTTGGTGCCATAACAATCCCCAAGAATTGATAACACAAACTCTCCACCATCCTGACCAAACTCTCCAAAGAGAAGTCAGTTCACAAAATCCAATAAAGAATACATCTTGCACATTTCCTCAGGTACCCAGCCATTTCTTTCTTCTTTCTTCTCATTAGATTTTGCAGGCCAACCTTGGGGCTGTAGATTACACTTTTAAATTTGAGAAAATTGCAACTCAAAGATGCTAAGCCACAAGTCTGAGGTCCCAAAGCTTGCATGAAAGCCCATTTTCATCTTAGCCTGTCTATGCCAGTGCCTAGCAAATACAGAAGTAGATGCTCGTAGTCATCTATTGGATGAAACACAGGGCCCCTAAAGAAGGAGCTAGAGAAAATACCCAAGTGACAGCTGGGTGTGGTAGCGCATGCCTTTAATCCCAGCACTCGGGAGAAAGAGGCAGGCAGATTTCTGAGTTTCAGGCCAGCCTGGTCTACAAAGTGAGTTCCAGGACAGCCAAGGCTATACAGAGAAACCCTGTCTTGAAAAAAGGAAGAAAGAAAGAAAATACCCAAGAAGCTAAAGGAGTCGGCAAACCTACAGGAGGATCAACAATATGAACTAACCAGTACCCCACCCCCAGAACTGTGTCTCTAGTTACATATGTAGCAGAAGATGGCCTCATAAAATCACATTATTATACATAATATATAGCTTTTATAGCATCCTGAACTTGATAGCATTGATGTTATCTTTGATATATTTAGGTTAATTGGACCAAGAGCATAATAACTGTACGCTACTCATAATTGAATATAACCAGAAAATGTCAAACAGGAAGCATGGCTTAAGTTTTCTCATGTTCATATAGGTTGAGGTGAAAAAGAAGCTCTGAGAAGCATCTCTCAGTGATCACAGTGTATGGAGTTGACCTGACTCTGGGTTGCCTGTTCCCTTCTGATGGTCAAGGAGATCTGCTGTATTCACTCTGTGAACACCACTGATGTGATCGTGACAGGAAGTATGACCTCATTCCGCTGCCCTGCCTCAAGTTCGGAAAGGCTGATATTGAAAGTAAACAAGGCCCGTGAGACTAACTCCCAAGAATGACAAGCTATTCTATTCTAGGAAGCAGCTGAAAGATCTAGAGGCCCCTGACAACCAAATTGCCCTGTGAAAGTGGCAGGGACATAGCTCCAACCAGAAGGGAAGACAGGATGCCCTTTGGGAAGTCACTTCTGCACCTGTTGACATTCTGATGGGACTTTTCAGTTGAAGAACGGCTTGGTCCAGCTTTCTGCACTACCAACCACAGGGAAGCTTCGTATTTCATTAATCCTCCTGTCATTTATCAGTTGGAAGAAGAGTCTGGGGACTCCCTGTGGAGGAATATGTATGAGCAAGTTATATTTCAGAACAGATGCATTGCTTTGATGAGCTGGTAGACAGAGTCTGTTTCTTGAAATTTTCTCTTGAAAAGCTGTTAATGCAAGTTGTTTTCGCAGTTACTAATTCTTGTCTAACTGGTGTTATGCTCACTGTACATGGCTACTCGCTTTTGTAAGCTCAAACAGTGAGACCTTGCTTTCTGCTGCATAATGTCTTGCCTTAAAACTAAGCTTACTGCCTGCCTAAGGAAAACTAACATACAGTCATTTGGATTGGACAAAGTCTTATTGTATTAGTCAATGCTGAAGTCACAAGGAACATGCTAGTATGTTCACTTGTATATAATATCATCTTTTTCAAACCAGTGATTTTCTTTTTTTTAAATGTGTGTCTTTATTTAGAAATTGTCCAAAGAATGCTAGAAACTTCTGTATTCTTTAAGACAATCTTATAAGCTGGAGTATATTATTCCTTGAAAGGTTCACAAATACATTATTAAATAATCTAGTTTGAGCCTTAGAGTTGATGTGATTGATTTAATGTATTATGCTATAGCAATCAATTATTAGTTGACATGTTTATCAAAAACAGAGACAGTACTACTGGATCATAAAAGGCTCTCATGTCACCTTATAAAACTACTAAGGTAGTATTAGACATATATATTTATATGCATACAAACATATGTATATGTCTACACATATATAATTTATGTAATTCAGTAGCTACATGGAGATAGAACTATGTGATAAGAGGTAACTGATCAATATTTGCACAAATCGCACACTTTGAAGCATGCTTACTTTGATATTGAAAAGTAAATTCTAAGCTTTCAGGAATGTGACTTTGTAATCTGGGTTGTGGTGGTCTATTTGTAGCTCAGTCTAGCTTATACTGTTTAGTAATGTTCAGACTGATAGCCACCACAAAAGCCTTGACCTTCTTTATGGCCACTCGTCAATGGCAACAATCTCCAAGCACTTACTGCATCTCAATAATGAAACTAGTTCTACTGGCTGCTTTAAATACACATTTGTTTCAAGGACTCTAGAACCTGTCTCTTTTTCAGATTTCTTAATTAAGTAACAAAAACTATTTAATCTGGATGACAAATAAACCTTTGTAAGTATTGCTTTTCTCTCACAATAGTGTTGTTATTTACAGAATATTCAGACTTAAGGAATGAGACAATGAAAAATAGAATTTAAAGTAGGCAGCACCTCACTGAAGTCCCACAATCTGGTCTGCTTTTCCAATCCTACATCTCTGTACTATTTCAGCAAACAACTATGACTAGTGCAATTAGTAGACACCATCTGTTTTGGCATCATTTGTCTATTTTTAATATATAGTCCATCTTTTTTTTTTAAACGTCTTTTGCAGAAAAAAAAAATCTGTGAAGCTTGAACAAGCGGCCTTCTCAAGATGTACCGAGACTCTCCACTGATGTCGACACCAGTAGCAAGTAAATGTGAAACTGCTCTGTGCAATTATCTTTGAACGATTAGAGTCCTCTTAGCAATTTCCTTGCTTTGATTTTGCTGATACTCAGACCATTAGCCATCTGTCAGTAGCTTGTGTTTTTTTTAAATGCCAGTGTGCGCTTTGGCAATGATTTCGACTTCATTTCTTTCCTTGAAAGAAATGTGGCATTTTTTTTTCCTTTTAGGATAAAAAAAAATCACTATTTTTTAAATGCCTATGCATAAATATGAAAGGAGGCTATTTATTGGCTACTATTAAGATGCAAAACTGTCTACAAAAAATGCTGAAAGATTGATCACAACTTGCAGAAAATAAGGGCGTTGTTCAAACGGTAGTGGTTTTCAGTGTCTTCCTTCCTCTTATTTTTTCTCTCCCAACCCTCTTTGTAACCTTCTCTCACACACCCAGTTTTTTTTTAACTAATAAAATAACGGCCTGAGCTGAAAGTCTAAATTACCTTATTTGTTTTCAGTAGTAATTGTCAACAAGGAAATCAAGTTTCTCTGAGCCAGGCTGTTAGAAGTCCTGATACTGCCATGCCTTTTATAAGATTCTGTGATAGAGTTTAGACTACTTAATCCCCTGCAGCCTTCTTCCAAGTGAAGCCCATTGTCATGCCTATAGATTATATCTTCTTTAATGAAGTCTTTAGAGGCTTCATAGTTTTAAAAGCCATCTATTTAAAATCAATAAAAATCAACTCTAGGGCTGGGGAGAGGCACTGTCATATAAAATGTTCATCATGCAAACATGTGAGTCTGAATTCAGATTTTCACAACCAATTTAAAGGACTGGGTATGATGTCATGAGCCTGTAATCCTGATACTGGACAGACATTCTAGGAGAATTGATGAGATCCAGGTTCAGTGAGAGACCTTGTCTCAAACAAGCTGGAGAACCATAGAAGAAGGCACATAAATGCACACACACTTGCACACACAAAATCTAAACTTCATACTCAGCCCCCACAATGCCTTCTGTTTGCTATAGTAGACACATCTTAGAAAGCACTAATAACAAAACTCCTTGGCAGTGACTGGATTCCCTCACGTTACGTTATGGAGTTAGCTACAATACCCACCACACTGAGTGACTGGTCTTGTTTTGTTTTGTTTTTTTGTTTTTTTATTAACTTCGCACAAGATGCTTTCTCTCTTCCACTCATAAGCTCCGTGTGGTGGCCATGATTTATCACCCTGCACTAAAGAAAGCTTTCAAGGACTGTGGAGTGTGAGAGCGACAGAAGATAGATGCTCCAAGATTACTTTATGCTTCCCATAGAGGATGGGTGACAAGTTGACAGATTCTCTGAAACTAGCTGTTCACACCATTCTACCACATTGCTACTCTCTTGCTGAGGGTGGAGCATAGGCTGCCCATGTGTCAACCTTGCAGCTAATCATGGTCATACATGTTGGTGAGATATTGAAAATTCTCTCTCATTTCCTTATGCAGATAACTCCAGGTCAGACGAAGGACCTTCTGGGAAGCTGTCCCCGACATGCCTTTTCCCAAGGTATGTTGGGGACTTTTCTCTGTCAGACTACCTTCCTGCCCATCTTACTTTGTATTCCTTTAGAAGCACTATTGTACATAGCATATATAGGCTTGCCATGGCCATATATTTTCACTCCCTTGCATTAACTACTGAAAACTTGTCTACTCTAAGAATGGGATATTCTTTTTTTTTCTTTTTAGTGTGAGTACATAACAGATGTCTATTGAATGGCAAACTCCGTCGGGTACATAGTTTTGATTGGCTTAGTTGATTTTCTTATTTGATATCTTTGTTGCTGGTTGATTTTCTTATTTGATATCTTTGTTGCTTTCTATTGCTGTGACAAAACACCATTACCAAGGCAACTTACAGAAGAAATCATTTATGGAAGCTTATAATTCTAGAGTATTGCTATAATAGAGGCATTTTACACATGACCATCATGGAGGGAAGCATGCCAACAAGCAGGTAGGCATAGTACTTGAGAGCTTATATATAATCCAGAGCACAAGGCAGATAAAAAAGAACTTACTGGAACAGATGTGGACTTATTAAACCTTGAAGCCCAATGACATGTTTCTGACAATAAGGCCATACCTCCCAATCCTTCCCAAACAGTTTCACCAACTGGGAGCCAAGCATTCAAATGTATGAGTCTATGGGGGTCATTCTCATTCAAGCCACCACATCATGGCTTCCTATCTCATTTCACAACAGTCACAGTACTCACCAGTACACAAGCTGGTCAAGTTTCATTTTCTGCTCACAGTAGTCAATACCACCATTTTGTTCAATCCTTCAATGGGATCCCTTTTTTCCCCTTTGTGTGTTTTTTCTAATTGAGCTTCTGTCTACCCCATAAATCTTTCAGTAGTCATTAGCTGAGGCTTCCCCCATCATTTTCTGAAATGAACTTACAACATAAATGGATCTAGTACTGATATTAGAACCTGTCCTTCCTGTAGGCATCAGGGCTTCTGACGCTACCACTTAAGTCTCAAGAATATGTAAGCAGAAACATGAATTTGTGTTGGATCAGTTTAACTAGGATGTTCTAGGGTTTGACTCTTTACCAATACCAGGAAGCAATACTCTTCCAGGACTTGGTTAATCATCACTCAAGACAAGAAAGGACTGGTATTTGGACAGTTGAGTAAGTTGCTGGTTGTTTGTGTGGTTAGGTTTCTGAAATCCATTGAAAAGGGCCTATTGAAAGATAAGCAGCTGCTGGAATTTCTCCAGTATAACCAAAGTGAGAGTCAAGAGCTAGAAGTAGCTTTGTTAATGACTAAAAATATTTGATAGCACTGTAAACTCCTTCTCCCTCTCCCTCTCCCTCTCCCTCTCCCTCTCCCTCTCCCTCTCCCTCTCCCTCTGTCTCTGTCTCTGTCTCTCTGTCTCTGTCTCTCTCCCTCTGTCTCTGTCTCTCTGTCTTTCACAAACCTATGGATGTTACAAGAATATTTTCAATTTATGTCCAGACAAGAAATGAGAGAGAAAATATTAAGGATATTTGAACGAAGACATGCCCAGAGTTAGAGAAACTGGGGTTGATAATAATTGTTAAAGACTGAACCTCAGAGAACAATTAGAAATGCAGCTCCAGCACTCTATCATTTCCAAGTGCCTAGTGCATTATGGATAACCCCCAGCCTGATTCTTGAGGAGGCACATAGCATGAACAGAAAAGCATAGGGTAGGATTCCCCCCCCCCCCCCCCCCCAAAAAAAATAGAAGTGTGTAACTCACTCACTTAGGGCATCAAGATCGTGGCAATTATTATCTTACTGGTGTTTTCCTTTCCTTATCTACCAAAAGAGGAAATAATGAGCAATATGGTGCTGAAATGAAGCACTCCAAGCCTCTCTAGACAGAATTCATTCCTGGCACTTCCAAAGTCTCTGGTTTCTG
Source organism: Mus minutoides (assembly GCA_902729485.2). Lineage (NCBI taxonomy): Eukaryota > Metazoa > Chordata > Mammalia > Rodentia > Muridae > Mus > Mus minutoides. The sequence goes on from LR751731.1 coordinate 67,868, forward strand.
TACCTGTACCATTCAGTATTTCATCAACGACTTAAAGTAAGGACTAGATAACATCAGTAAAAGCTGTCAATAAATATTTTAAACTAGCATAAAAGTATTATTACTGTTGCATTTTTTGAACAAAAAATTTTATTATTTGAACAAAAAATTTTATTATTTGAACAAAATTTTTTTTATTTTAGTAACTCTGCTCCCTTTCCTCCCCCCAACCCTCTTATTTCTTTAGACATCCCTCCCCCTCCTTAACATCTGTTACCAGTCCATATCCTTCTACCTTTTTAATCCTTCTATCTTTCCTCATGACTCATTCTATTTTTTCTCAGTCTCCTTACTAGTTTATTAACCTTTACCTACATTTACACTTTAATTAAATTATATAAAGGCATTTAAAGCATCATATTGATATAATTAGTATCATAGTGTCAGCTATTAACTTGTCATAACATAGAGTCACCTGGAAAGCAAATCCTCAACTGAAGAATTGCCTCAATTCGATTAGCCTGTGGGCATACCTGTGTGGCATTTCCCTTATTGTTACTTGATGCAGGAGGGTCCGGACATCTGTGAATTGTGCCATCTTTCAACAGGTGGACCTAGGTTGTGAAAGACAATCAGCTTAGCAAACTAAAGAAAGTGAACCAGTAAACAATATTCCTTCAAATATCTGCCTCAAGCTCCTTCCTGGAGTCTATCTTCTCTGTATGGATGTGTAGAATAGATTATAACCTGTAAGGTGAAATGAATTATTCTCTCCCCACATTGACTTTAGTCAGGGAGGTTTTATTATAGCAACAACAACAACAACAACAAAACAAACCGAGTCCGTCAGAATCCCCCAAAGTTTAAAACATGAGTATATGTTTTAAATATATAAATGTATAAGTAGTAATCAATGTGTTCAGTTTAGAGTCTTTAGACTATGAAAGACACCAGTGTTAAGAACTGTCTATAAAATTATGACATCTTTATAGAAAGTCTATAAGACTTAAATAAGCTTCAGTGTTTTGATTACAGGACACTAATTTGTGGAAAGGATAAATAACATTTTGCAGAATTATGATTAAAACCCAAAGTAAAAACCGAGCTCTTGTTAGATTCAAACCATCCTCTCCTTGGTCTACATCATATTGATATTCTCATGGGAAGCTGACAGAGACATTTGCACAGATGTCATGACTAACTGTATGGGGAAAATACGAGAAATTGATAATTGTCTTAGTAGTAAGACAGTATGTTGGTGACGGAGATAGATGACCAAAAAGGCTTAGTAACTTAAGAAAGGAATTCTATCATGAGGGAGGTGATCATCACAGTCTCTCTGCAAAGGTTGCATTCACTAGGAAGCTGAGAAAAGGAGTTAGAGTAAAACGGCTGGCGGTTCAAAGCCATAGAGGGATGAGTTCTGTGAATGGGGAAAGTACAGGAAAGAAAAGATTTGGGTAAGATATGGAAGCTGCCATCAGGCAGCAGAATGCTTCCCAAATTCGAGACTGAAAAGAAAGGAAATGATAATTTCTCTATTACAGTGCCAAGGGCAGTGATGTAACACACTGTATTGAATGAAGGCAACAATGAATTTCAACATTCCAGAAAGGAAGTTTAGTGATATTTCCATTTTTTTAAAAATATCAAGAGTATAGGTCTATCTTAAGGGGAAGAGGCTCATTGTCCAGAATGTTGTCACCAAAGTTCTAAGTAGAAAACAACTAAATGCTGTGTGGCTCAATGCCTAAGCCCTGGCAGTTAAGAGCACCACTGATAAGGGCTGTAGAAGTAGTTGGCACCATGAATGTGAAGAATGGAATTTCTTTCACAGTGACTACATGGTCATATGGGTCTTATATGATTGTCTGTACATGGTGGAGACTTAAAGGACTTTCTTTTTTCTCTTTAGCTTTACTTTTGACTTCCTGGATGGAGACAGTTCTTTTGAATGCTGCTCCATAGACCCCCTGACAGGCTCCCACTATATCTGCCGCAGAAGCCCCCGACTCCTCACCAATGGCTACTACATTTGGACTGAGGACAGTTTCCTCTGTGACCCAGATGGCCACATCACACTGAACCCCTCCCATACCAGTGTGATGTACAAGGAGAACTTAGTTAGGTAAGTAGAGGATGTTGTGTAAGGCATTTCAAGACCATTCTGCCCACCGTTCATTCATCTGCACATTCACAAGCAGCTCACTGCTGCTCAAGAGTATGGTAATAAAAGAGGAATGGAAATCAGATAAGACCAATGTAAAAGCAAATCAAAGTAAAACAAAGTGATACAGATCCTGGGGTGGAAATTGGTGTCAAGAACAGAAGAGGGAAAGAGAAAGATGTAGGGAGCAGATAATAGAAGTTTCTTAGAAATGGTGATACTAAATTGTAACAGACATAGCATGTCTGCTAAAATGAAGTAGGAAATGGAATTTCATGGAGAAAGGTAAAGGCAAAGGACTCTGAGAAACTCTGATACAATTGGGCGAATGCAAGTAGCTGGTGAGAAATAGCTCAAGAAAGGGACTTTCTGCAAGAAATTGAGTTAAAATTATGCTAATTGATAGTAATGGATACCTAGAGCTTAGGATCTGTGAAAAAGCACAGGAGGTCAAATGCCTGTGTTCAAGCATGAGGACATGAACTCAGATCCCTAGGGTCCAAACAAAAGTCAGTCACAACATTGTGTCCCAGTGCTGGAGAGGCAGAGGGGGCAGAGGGATGTGTGGTTCTGGAACTCATTGGACAACCAATTTAGTTAAACCAGAAAAGTCCAGGTTCAATAGAGACCTTGTCTTGAATAATAAGATGGAAAATGATAAAGATATTCAAGGTTGACCTTTGGCTTACACACACACACACACACACACACACACACACACACACACACACACACACTCCACTAAGCAAATTAAATAAATGAAAGCAAAGGCTTTCTATAACATACACTGGAGAAATGCCAGTTCAAAATACACCTTCTAAGAGCAATTGCAGATGCCCCACAGAGCAGTTAAATGCTGTCATCATAAAATCAATCCATTTCTCTTCATGTTACTTGGTTGTGTTTTAGCCCCTTAGCATTTCTCACTAACACAATGTCTTTGTAACAGGGCTTGGCACATCCCAGACAGGTGCCCAAAAAATGACCTTATCATGAACTTTCAATATTGACCTGCTCTTGGTCCCACCCCTCCAAGCCTTCTTCTGTGCTAAGAGTCTTTGGTAATAAAAGCCATTACCCCTCCCTTCTCCAAGACATGCCATAGTGTCTAACACTAAGCTCAATGTTCCCCAAGGAAACATGCAGGGTTCTTTATTGTCTGTCCCTTTGTATCCCTCCAGCTTTATTTTCTACCATGACCCAATATGAAACATACTTATTTTTCAACAATCATCGCATAGAGTGTATGGCTCATTTATTCCAAAAGCTTCCTCAATTTTCAATCATCTTGCCCTTGCATTTCCCTGAGGCCCTTTCGAAGTAATTCTTCTGCACTTACATCTCAAACAAAACATGATGGCCAGGACCAGTACCTATGGACACAGATTGATTAGATTTGCTTCCAATCTGTTGTTTTGCATGGCCTTAGGAAATAATATAACCCCTCTGGGTCTCCTTTCCCAATTGCAAAAATGGGATAATAATAGTACCTACTTCATAGGGCAGTTCTAGGAATCTCGTAGGTTTATCTATGCAGGTTTACCTGTCACAGAGTGAGCTGTGTGAGGGAATCTCCAATATTTTCAGTGCCTTGTCAATTTCCAAGAACATAGACCATGGCCAACACCTACACATAGTTTAGTCTTCATCTCACTATCCTTGACATAGATTCAAGGATCTTTTCAGGTAATAAACACAACTCTCATTTGAAAGGGATTAAAGATTATTTACTATGGAGCCAAATATGAAGGACCATGTCACAGAAACACAGACTTAGGTATCTGCATTTCATATTCCTGAGTCATGTTCACCCATATTTGGCTTCAGAACATACTATTTCTTATTTCCCTTGGGGAGAAAGCTGTGGTTTTATATAAACAATTATTCTTCCCAAACTTGAGACCCCTAGATGGATCCGCTTTTCCCCAGAGCTTTCATCTGGATCAGAACTAGTATTGAGTATGGGTCTTTTATGCCCAATGGTCCAGAGCTGCCTCCTTGGGTGGATGTTTAGGAGTCGTTTCTGGTGTTCAGATATCCCTTGGTTTGGTTAATAGTTAATTTGTTTATCCTGAGTTTTCCAAGATCCCTTCAGTTGTATCTCTTTAGCTGTCAAAATACAAAACATAACTCTCATCTCAAAGGGGATAAGAAATCATTTATTCTAGAGAAAGATGACGTAACCATGAACCAGGAGCACAAATTTAGGTTTCCTCAAATTACATGTTGCAATGTGCTAAGTTTCATGAAGTTTGTATAGTAATAGAAAGAAAAGGAAAGGAAAGGAAAGGAAAGGAAAGGAAAGGGAAGGGAAGGGAAGGGAAGGGAAGGGAAGGGAAGGGAAGGGAAGGGAAGGGAAGGGAAGGGAAGGGAAGGGAAGGAAAAGAAAGGATAAGTGGCCTAGTTACTGTTGCTGTGATGAAACACCATGACCAAAAGCAACTAGGAGAGGAAAGAGTTTATTTCACTCACATTTCCATATAACAATTCATCATCCTACATAGTAAGTGCAGGAATGTGGAAGCAGGAGCTAATGGAGAAGTCGTGGATGGGTTCTACTAACTGGCTTGGTCCTCCTAGTTTTCTCAGCTTGCTTTCTTATACAACCCAGAACCACAAGCCCAGTTATGGAACCACCCACAATGGCTTGGCCCTCCCATATCAATCACTAACCAAGAAAATGTCCTAAAGGTTTGTTTATAGCCCAGTCTTTTTTAAAATTTTTATTAGAGAAATTCTTCATTTACATTTCAAGTGTTATCCCAAAAGTCCCGATACCCACCCCCCGCCCTGCTCCCCTACCCTCCCCCTCCCACTATTTGGCCCTGGCATTCCCCTGAACTGAGGCATATAAACATTGCTAGACCAACTAGGCCATCTTATGGCCATTTTCTCAATTGACTTCCTTCCTCTTTGATGACTCCAGCTTATGTCAAGTTGACACAAAACTATTCAGCTCAATAAATAAACAAAGTTTTCAAATACATTGGTGGGAAAAATATCACAATTATTTGAATATACAAATTTGGGTTGTTCCTACTGTGTGTTTCAAGTCACTACCACTGGATTATTTCCAACCCAAAGTGACTGCTACTTGCTGTTCATCATGCTGGTTTCATTTCTTCCCAGAATATTTAGAAAGAAAAAGAGAACCCACCGTTCTTTTTCTTCTCTCTTGGACCCCCGAGCCTCTAAGTCTTGGCTGCATGGAAGTATCTTCGGAGAAGTTGACTCACTCCCAAGTGAGGATCTCTGGCTGGATGGAATCAGAAGCCTTGGTAAGTACCACTATCATGAAAATGGTGATCTTTGTTTCTTCATTCTATGATGAGATTTCTGAATATGATACCATTTCTGAATGGCAGTCATATAGTCCTGACCCAAGACGCAGATTGGAGATGGCTAATATTTTAATGGAGAGGGGGAAGGCAGAGATTAAATTTTCATTCACATTTCTGTACTTGCCCTGACTAAAATACAAAAGTCTTCATGTGACACACACAAAAAAATGAGAGTTTAAATATTTCCATAATACTCTTGATAATACTCAGAAAATATTGGCCCATTTTTCAATATGGCTTTTGATGTATGAAATAGAAGTGGGGAAGTAATAATGGAGGCAAACGTCCAAGACATGTATCAAAGACTGTGTTCTGGAATCAGGATTCAAATCTCAGTTTGAGCATACTGGGATAGTAACTTCATTAAGTCTCAACTGCCTTAGTTTAAAAACAAGGTATATGCACACATATGCGTATACATATGTGTGTTCTGCTGAAATAGATGAGACATACATATAGAAATGACATAGCTAAGATAGATATGTGCTTATGTATTCCTCCATTCAAATGTATGTTTATAAATGCAGTGATAGAAACTTCAAGCCCAGTCTCTTGCTATTCATTCATCAAATCCTTGACTACGTGCTGTATGGAAACAACTGGACTAAGCACTTGTCCTAAGCTGCATAAGACACAGGCCTAATAGGAAACTCCTTTCTCAGAGAGGGAGGGAAATTTGTTTCCAATAGCTACAGTATAATAATGCCTTAAGTGCTATAGCAGGGTTAGGAACATGGAGAAAATGGAGGAAAGGAAGCTAATACATAAGCCAGAAAAGTGGTATGAGCTTATCCTAGATAAGGTCTGAAGGGTTTCAGGTGCAATACCATCCAAGAGGGTCTTAAGAAATGAGTGACTTATTAGGCAGTTGGGAACTTAAATGACATTTCTGCCTTTTCTTTTCTTTTTTTCTTTTTTTTTTTTTTGGTTTTTCGAGACAGGGTTTCTCTGTACAGCCCTGGCGGTCCTGGAACTCACTCTGTAGACCAGGCTGGCCTCGAACTCAGAAATCCGCCTGCCTCTGCCTCCCGAGTGCTGGGATTAAAGGCGTGCGCCACCATGCCCGGCTCATTTCTGCCTTTTCTATGTTGCCTTCCAATTACTAGGATCCTAGACTTTCCAAGATTATATATGGCTAGTCATTCCTTCCTATCACATATACATTCGTTTGACTTTCTTATTGCTTCTTAGTCAGAACTGGCTTAATTTTTTTAGCAACCAGTACAAAATGAAGATGGAGAGTCAAAAACAAAAAAAGAATGTTAAATGTGACAGCAGAGAGCCCCATCTGAGCATGCACAATTGTTCCTGGTTCAATCCTGTTCCTTATATGCATTTGACTCTGACAACTATGATACATCTTTGTGAGAGTGGGCCATTCCAATGAGTGGGCTCGGGTTGAAAACTCTACTTTAATTAAAAAATATGCATATATACATATATCATATGTGTACATATATTGTGTGATACACACACACATATTTACTAAGGCTCAAACTGTTTATATTCTGAGTATAGTGTTGAACAAAGCCAATAAAGCAGCTTATTCCTATAGAAATTGTATTTGGTTGGTGAAAATAAGCAAAAGATATTATTGATCACATTAAAAACTGTGGCTTGCATAGATAAAATTAAGGAGAAAGTGGTGAGATAAAAGTTTTTCCTATTGGTACACATTTATAGTACTTCAAAATATTAACAAAACCAAGAATTAACATTGATATGACATGAAGATTTGTGTGTGTGTGTGTGTATGTGTGAGTGTGTGTGTGTGTGTGTGTGTGTGTGTGTGTGTAAAATGGTGTATATAACATTAGACTCATTTAAAAAGAGTAACATGTCAAATGAAGCATACTTCTAATAATATGAACGAGTGATTAATGAAACCAAGTGCATTCTAGTTCCTGTCAAAAACAAGGAAATCTAATCAGGACACAGACTGGAGGCTGACATAGGGGTTGGACCAGAAATGACAGATGGTAGAGGGCTAAAGAACCTTCTGTGCCTTATTGAGGAGACAGAGTTTATCTAATGATTCACAGGCATTTTGAAGCATCTTAAGCAGGATGAGGACACATCAGATTTGGGTTTTCAATGTTAGCTTTCTAGTAGTACACCAGGGAAGATTACACAGAGAGTAACTGGTGTGAGCTCAGAAGCAAAGAAAAGCATCAAACCTTCCAAGAAAGAACAGAGCAAAGAGAAGGAAGATAATTTTGTTTTTGATGTAGAATTGACAGGTTTGTGAGAGATTGAATGAGGTTGTGAGGAAGTGGGGGAAGTTTAAGAAATGGGTGTGTTTTGTTTAGTAAACTGTGTGAAAAATTTTGCCCATGCCAGCTCTAGAAGACAGAAAAGCAGCATCCTGGAGCTGTCTCTTCCTACTTGAGTGTTCTTGGGCACATTGATGAACTTTTCTAATCTTCCACTTCTTGGTTAATACCAGACAATGAAAATAGTACATAGGGTTGCTGTTATGATGAAATGAAGTAGTTCATTAAAAGTATCAATGTCAAAGCAACCATGTTCTACTCAAAACATTTACTCTATAAAGATTTATTTATTTATTATTTCTATTATGTGTAGATGTACTTTCCAAGGCCAGAGGGCTATGCCCCCCACCCCCCACCTGGATCTGGTATTAAAACATGGTTGTGAGCTCCTGCGTGGGTGCTGGGAACCAAAGTGGAGTAAAATGCTTTCAACTGCTGAGCCATCTCTCCAGCCCCTAGTTTGTCAATAAACATGCTCAGTATTAAACAGTCTTACAATTTTTCCTTTATGCGTTTACTTTCGCATAGTGACTATAAATAATTGAGACTAAGTTTTTTTTTTAATTAGGAATATTTTATTGGACTCAAAACAAATTGTTACATGTTAATGTTTAGGTGTCTTTGAGAGCACATTAGCCAATAATTCCAAAATCAGCAACCCATTCAACAAACAAAACAATGTAGCATCTCCATGCCTGAACTTGTTTCTTTCCTGTCACATCTTTGAAGTTTCTTCCCATTTCATGCATCATTTCATTTCTTTTATTTTATTAGATATTTTCTTTATTTACATTTCAAATGTTATCCCCTTTCCTAGTTTCCCCTCCGAAAATCCCCCTCTCCCCCTGATCACCAACCCACCCACTCCCATTCCCAGTCCTGGCATTCTCCTATTCTGGGGCATATAACCTTCACAGGACCTAGGGCCTCAACTTCCATTGGTGACCAACTAGGCCATCCTCAGCTACATATACAGCTAGATCCATGAGTTCCACAATGTGTTTTCTTTGATTGGTGGTTTAGTTCCAAGGAGCTCTGTGTGTACTGGTTAGTTCATATTGATGTTCCTCCTACGGGGGCTTCAGACCCCTTCTTCTTTTTGGGTACTTTTTCTAGCTCCTTCATTGGGAACCTTGTGCTCTATCCAACGGATGACTGTGTTTTCTTTTTGCAATAGACATCTTAAAAGAGGCAATTGAAAAAAATATATAAGTGACGAAGAGAAGTCAATTTCCATAAGATGGGAAGAAAATGAAAATGGTGTCTGGTAACTACAACTAGTGTCTTAGTTACTTTTCTTGTTCTGTGGCACAATACCAGACCAAAAAAACTTAAAGGAGGGAGGGCTTATTTGGCTCACAGTTTTACAGTATACAGTCCAGCACTGCAGGGAAGATCTGATGGCAGGAGAGTGGAGCACCTAGTCACATACATTGTGTCTGAGTCTGGAAGCAGAGAGCAAATAGGAGATTGAGCTGCGGTATAAATCCCCAATGCCTACTTGAATGAATGCTCCTTCCTCCAGGAACGATCCACCTCCTAAGGACTTCAGTGGTTTTTCCAAACCAATTGGAGACCAAACCACGGACTCAGGGAAGGCATTTCACACTTAAGCTACATCACTAGGGAACAGCTTTTACAAAGACCATTTTCACATATTTGGAAATTGGCATCTGCCTTCCCTAGTTGGTTCTTCCAAATCTGCCCAAACAACTTGAAAGCAGTCGGACCACAGCCATGCTGCACACGAATGAGGTGTCTTATTAAAATTCTCATGGTTGTCAAATATCTTCTAAATATAACAAATTAAACCACCCCTTCCAAAAAATCAGTAATTAGTCAACCTGGGTGCGTTCAAGAGTTGGGAAGCTCTCATTTCTGCTGTCAGCTGTAATCACGTCTCCTCAGACGTCTTGTTTTCCGGGTTTTACCCAAGGCCTCTTGATTTATCAGCAATTTGTTTTTCTCTGGAAATATGGCCTAGTTAGAACACTCCAGAAGAATTCAAAATTAAATTGTTTTGCTATTTTCTCTCTGTGCCGTGGCTGTAATCAAACACTATTTTCCCTTATTTTCTCAAGCTTCAGTTTTCAGACTAAAGGATATTTTGCCGACTGGGTTTGTCCTCATCTAACCTCTTCTCCAGCTGCAGGAGACACCTTTCCTCATTAGTTGCAATTCACTCTTTAGTTGTTGGCATTTTTTTTGCCGTTCCTGAGGGCCACCCCCTCCCCCGCTGCCAAACTGAAATTTGGAATGTGTTCCTGGAGCTGTGAGTCACCCTGAAAGAGAATAGAGAATTCTCACAAGGATAATTGAGTGGAACAAGATCTTCCCTTAGCCCTTAATGCTTCCAAGTAGAATACAACTAAAAATATTTGCTGAAATGTTTGGTGTGGTAAGAGCCATTCATTCATTGTTAAACTTAACAAAAGATGAAAGCCATAGAAAAGCATGAGTAGGGAGAAAATTTGTCGTTTTAGAGACATGTGTCTCCTTGGTCATTTTGGGTATTAAGGGTTTTTACGGTTTCTTTGTGGTTTAACGCCATCATTTAAAAGTTCTGTGTAAGATTTCCAGGATGCCAGACAAGAGCCCTTTGTTTTATTTCATTCAATTTTCAGGGCTAATTCTCTAAGTGAGACCAGGTAGTCCTGGGAAACAGCACAGGGATAGTTTTCCTTTTGTCACAGAATCTGCCTCGTGTCCTGGGATAATGGAATATTCTTTTTGGAGTGTGTGATTAGCCAGAAATATTCTGGATCCTTTCTCATGTCCATATTAGTATGGTCATCTGGCTTTCTCTGTGTTCTTAACAGCTTTACCAAGGTATAATTGATACACATAAAAATGTACACATTTAATATGTATAACTTAATGAGTTAAATATATGCAAACACCTGTTACTTGTCACCATAATTAGCATAAAGAACATACGAAACAGCTCCCCAGGGCACCTTATATCTTTTTGTGTGTTTCTGTGTAGGTGTAGGTGTGTTTTAAGAACATGCAACATAATCTAGCTTTTTAAAATCAAATATCATATTGTTATCTACATGCACCAGACTGTGCCACACATACCCTTAAAACATACCCATTTATTGTAATGGAAATGCTATACTCTCAGTTTTCTCCACCTCCTAACCGTTGAGGTCCTGGAAACCAGTACTGCATTTTCTGCTTCTGTAAGTTTATCTATTAAGATCCTTATCGAAGTGGACTGACTTATTTACCTTATTACTTATTTACTTATTTACCTTAGCAAACAGTCATCCATGTTGTTGCAAGCAGCAGGATCATCCTCCTTATTTAAGGCTGAGTACATCCCATTGCATACACTTGGCACATTTTATTTATGCATTCACCTGTGGACTCAACTTGAGTCTGTATTTTGACTAGTGTGAGCAGTGCTACAGTGAGCATGCTCCGGGATAAGCTCTACTGTGCAGTCCTTACAGGTTACCTGTCACTTTCCTTTTCTATGGCAACCGGCAATGATGCATCTTTAGACTTGTTTGGCAGGTGTCTAGAAGCTTGAGAGAATGGGAGAAAGGAATATGCATGTATGGCAGGAACTTCCCTATCCAAAAGCCTCAGTCCATCAGCTCACTGTCTACGCTATGCCACAGACAGAGTGATACTATCAATTTAAATACCACATAATAAAACATTGGGATAAAAGGACCCCAAGAGTCTATTGGTATTCCTTAATCACTCCCCCTCCTTCAGTAAGGACTCATGAGCTTCCAGGGCTCTTTGCTTAGAGTGCTTACACCACAATGATCAAGTTACATTCATTCTGGATATTCATTAATGACTTCAAACTCCTCATAGACTAATCTTAGACCGTGAGAGTGATAGGAAGCTTTGAACCTGGACTCAGTCCAGTCAGAATCATCTTGTGGTACTTCCCCACCCAGCCATAGAGAACTTGCTCACTGGGATATGGTCTCTCATCCTTTGTCCCCTCCCCACGTGCTGCCCCCCACCCGTTTCCTCTGATCTTCACTCTCTGCTCCTGCTCTTTTATCTTCCTACTGTCACCTGGTAGAGTTTGTACTCATCCTCCAGGTTTCTGGTTCAGCCCTGCCTCTTCTGTGAAGTCTTCCTGTGTTCTACAAGGCATATTCAGAAGTCGTTTTCCTAGACTTTCACTGTAATATGACTTGGCTCCTCTAGTTCCTTGAACAGAACAATCCATGCAAGGTATATAGTAAGTGTACTGGTCAGATAAACAGGCCTTCCTCCTCTATGTCCATGATGCACCTGTCTTTTCTACTTTTGCTGCTGTTCCTGAAATCCTTTGTCTTGAGGGCTTCCCTGGGGGTGTCACTGAAGCCTGCTTTGTTTCAGTTCTTCCACCTACCTGACATCTTTCCTCAATCATCTTATGTGCTGGGCATCCCCTGACACCAGTGGAAACAGAGAAAGAAGCCTTTCTGGTTGTTAATTAGCATGGACCAACTTCACAGTGTTCCACTTGAGGTACTCAATGCATGAAAACAATATCATTCCTGACTGCTTTTTCTTCTCCTCTGCTTTTTTAGTTCTTTTCTCTCTAAAACAACTTTAGGGTCATAGCCATTTCTCACCACACTTCAGTTGTGCCCTTTCTGGAGACTCTGTCACTATGTATGGTCAGCTTTATAAGAAGCAGGTGGCAAAAGATATATATTTCCCCACAGTGAATTCAGGGGATTTAGAGTATGTGATAAGTATTGAGCCTAGATTAATCTAGGGAAAGATCGAAAAATTCTTTCATAGAGGAGAAATTCCCTAGATGTCCAATTCAAAGGGGAAATGGTCCTAACTTATTTTGTGTGAAATGATGGAATAGAGATAAATGATTTGGTTTTCTTCCTCATTTGCAATATCACTTTTAAAATTTTTTCAAATTAAATAATAATTTCCCCAAATGTCAGGTCAGCTTGTCAAAGCTAAACTCCAAACAGTGGTCACATGAGTCTTTGGAACATCTTTTACCTGGGGTTCTCCATCTTTCATAGCCATATTTATTTTCCTTTCCCCTGTGAGATGATTTCTCTGTGTACTTTGTGGTGCAGGGTTGTTCTCTTGGGCATTCTCTGAAGGAAACCATGTAGTTTACATTGAGTGATGTTGCACATAGCCTTTATACTGGCTCCTGGAAACATCAAGGCTCAGTAATAATGGAATAAATATTAACTCTTTGGATTAGTACAAATTACAACTTGAAATCCACTTTTAAAACATCAAGGAGATAGTTTCCTCCCATTCACTGACTGGGCCTGGACTACTGTATCTCTCTCTCTCTCTCTCTCTATCTATCTATCTATCTATCTATCTATCTATCTATCTCTCCTTATCCTTAGTTTTTCATGAGGGAATAGACTATTGCATTCCTGCAGGGACTTGCTTCTAATTTTCTGTTCTATTTAAGAATAAAGGGGCATTCTCCATGCCCTATAGAACTGTCTAAACTGCAGCCCTTTAATTATGACTTTTTTTTTTTTTGGCTTTTTCAAGACAGGGTTTCTCTGTGTAGCCCTGGCTGTCCTGGAACTCACTCTGTAGACCAGGCTGGCCTCGAACTCAGAAATCCGCCTGCCTCTGCCTCCCGAGTGCTGGGATTAAAGGCGTGCGCCACCACGCCCGGCTAATTATGACTTTTAAGTCCCACCTTTCCATCAGTCAACCACAGCTATTGTTTAGGGTTGTGAGTGGCTTGCCTGCTAGGAATGACCTTTTCTTTTGAACTTAAGCATGCAGCTTTAAAAGAATGTGTTTTGGATATGTGCCACCTTTTAAGTCAGCCCAGGAAATAACCTGCATTCCATGCAGGACTTCTGCCTGATCTGGGTGAATGTCTTTGTCTCCAAGCCAGTGTGTTCTGCATTGTTTCAAATTCTCTCCTAAGGACAAGGCAGGGAAACTAAGCTGAGTGTAGATATCATGCAGACCATCCAAGGCAGAGACTTGAGAATTCCTCAGACACTCAAGCCAGATGAATCAAATCAGTGCATCTGTTTAGTCAAGGTGTAGCACTTCTTATGTAATTGAAAGACATTCTTACTTATTGCATTCATCCTTTCCAGCAAAGTTCTAGCCTAGGAAGTTTGGGGTCCTTTAACTTTAGATTCAGCTCAAAAGTCAACAAGCCAGAATTATCCCATGGTGACTTTATGTTGAAGACACCTGATGATTCTAGAATTTGTCTTAGCATGTTTCAAACTTTGTGTTGCATGGATTTTAGATTTAACTTGGAAGTTATTTAGAGGCACTGGTAGGCTAATTCCAGGGGAAGTAAAATGTATTTGTGAATGAACCCTTATAAGGGAATGCATTAGAAACTATTTGCACCAAGCATTCTGTTTGAATGATAAAACGAAGCATGTACTTGCTATTCAAGATTTCATTCAGTGTTTCAAGGTGGTTTATAGAGTGAGTTTCTATAGTAACACCTATCATAATATATTCTGCTACTCTGCTCTTACCTGAATAAAATCCTCACAAAACAAATGGTGACACCTGTCTACTCAACAGCAACATCTAATAGATGCCAAATGAGTGAATGGGCAGATTAGAAGTAGGAGTTATCTCTGCTATAAAGTCTCATGTTATAAAGATGTAAGGCTCATATGCTTACACAGATCCTTCAAATAAATCTATTCATTCACCTAACATCATTAGAGGTTGAAGATGAGATAACCCTGTTCTTGCCTACATGATGTTAGGGTATCATTTCATGATTTCTCCAAGGGCCACCTGGATTTTACTATATATCAAGCTGTACATTGATTTATCCAGAAGAAATACCACATGAATATGTACATGGTGACATTTCTTACTAGGGAGCAGTATATCGTCTATAAATGGAGCCCCTACTCTTTTGATGGAAAGTCAATGCTTTCTGTGGTCTGTTCTCCATCTTGTTGTAAAACTATATTTTCCCTGAATTCTGCTGAGCCACTTGGTTGTAACTATAGTTGGATTCCTTTACCAAACTCTCATTCTTCTCATCTTTGCTTATTTGTGTTCTGAAGATATGTTGTTTATACCTCAAAAGATGGGGACAGATTAAAACAACACAAGGCAGGCTCCTCTTAATCCCCCCTCTACTAGTGCAGTAGGCAATGATGCTTTTATTCTGATTATTGAGAACCTTACACTGGGCAATTCTGCTGCTTAGTTTCTACTGTCAACTTGATACAACCTAGAGTTACTCAGGAGAGAGGATCTCAGTGAGGCATTGTCTAGATCAAGTGGGGCATGTCTATGTGCAATTATCTTGCTTGATAATAGATATTACCCACTGTGCAATGCATCAATGCTTTGGCTAGGGCCTGTGAACAGCATCAGCATGAAAGAAGCTGACTGAGCAGAAGCAAGCCGTCGTGACCAGTGCACTTGTTTCTCTCTAATCTTGACTGGGAGTATACTGTGTGACTAGCTGCTTGAGTTATTGCTTTGGCTTACCCAAAATGATGGACTGTAACCTGGAATTTTAATCCAAAAAAACACTTCTTTTTGTTCCTCCAAATTGCTTTTGGTCAGGGTGTTTCATCATAGAAACAGAAATAAAAAGTACAACAGCATCATTGGATATATGTATATACACACAGAGTTATAGATAGATAGATAGATAGATAGATAGATAGATAGATAGATGATAGATAGATAGATAGATAAGAACAGCTGACCCCCAAGATACCCCTACAGATACACACACACACACACACACACACACACACACACACAGAGAGAGAGAGAGAGAGAGAGAGAGAGAGAGAGAGAGAATGAGAATAAGAATAAGAATAAGAATAAGAATAAGAATAAGAATAAGAATAAGAATAAGAATAAGAATAAGAATAAGAATAAGAATGACTAAATTCTTTTGCTTTTCCAGGAAGTGATCTAGACTGTTCTCTGAGTGATGGCTGGGAGTCTCAGAAGCCAGTCACAGACACTTCAGACTCCTCCTCTTCTGGCTACATCCTGCCTCAGTCTCTCAGAGAAAGCTCCCGAAGTTCCTCTCTTCAACTTCAGATGAAAGCATCAGGGCACTTCGAAAAGAACAGTTTGGTTCATTCAAGTGAGTCCTTTTAAATCTTTGCCACACCCAAACTATTCTTCCTTCTTGCCACTTAAGTAAGAATGATGTAGCAATGAGTAATGTGCTAGGAACTGGTATCAACCTGCTTGAGGAGGGGAGGACCTGGGCTCCTGGTTATGTCCAGATGATACAGAGGTGACTGCCTTTGAGTATAGTCATGAAGTCCTCAGCAACCCTGAGTATACAGGGTTCTATTTTTTAAGAACCTTGATGCCTGATAAGTATTAGGTTTTGATAAAGCTGAGGGGAAGGATGACAGGTCTCTATTATTTGCTTTTTTATCATTAGCGTGTGTTTGATATCCTCTAAAAGGAAAAAAAAAGGAAGAAAAAGGAAGACAAAAACAAAACAAAGCAAACAAAGGAACAAAACCAAAATCAAACAAACACCAAACAAACCCAAAACAAAACAAAACAACACAACAGCAACAACAAAAGGCCACACCTTTAAGTGCTATGACTCAGGAAGGCAGCTCTTGGTATTGCCTAGCATAAGGAATGAAAGAAGCTCACCAGTGTGCTGATGACTCTAGCTTGTCAGCAGAAGATTAATGACATCTTCATGATGTCTCACATCCCAGCAGGAGAGCTGAGCTCACTCTGCCAAGCTTGCGGGGATTTCATGTTTCAGAGCCTCACCTGTGATCTACAGCAAAAGGAGCCACCAAAGGGCTCTACACACAGGTGACAAACTCTAAAATTTAACCGTGAACCTGTGCAGAGAGGTGATCCGAGTTTTTGCTTTGCAATGAAAACAGCCTAGAAGATTGTACAGTGTGTCCTGTCTTCATGAATACTCAATAGAACTGAGGTTATCACTGTGGAAGTCAGAGAGTGAGTGAAATGATCCTGTTTTCACTTGCCTCTATAAACCATGAATGGATAGTGTCCCACTGAGCATTCCTCCAAAGACTTACTCATTTGTCCCACACAATATATTCCTTCTGCATCTGTTCAGCAAGAGCTAAAGGGTATTTAAGTTCCCTGTACAGGTGTTTCAATAACAGAAAAAACTAGCTTTGATTGTGTAGATAACCACCAGGCTATCAGTACCTTCTGAGTCTAAGTAGCCATCTCTTCTAGGAAGCCTAGCCTTCACTGTTCTTGTCCCCAGAACTCCTCTCTCTTATGCCCATGAGCTGCACCACAGTTGCATGCTTGTCTGCATGTCTCATCATTCTCTGAACCTAAGGTCATAGTTATCCCTGGATCCCAAATTGACCATACAGTGACTGGACAGGACAAATTCTCCCTGACTGTGGTGAATGAACTCATAAATGTGTGTTTATTTTACATATAAGAATACCAATGCTAGGCATGGTGGCACACACCTTTAATCCCAGCACTTGAGAGGCAGAGGCAGGCGAATTTCTGAGTTCGAAGCCAGCCTGGTCTACAGAATGGGTTCCAGGACAGCCAGGGCTACACAGAGAAACCCTGTCTTGAAACAAACAAACAAACAAACAAATAAAACAAACAAATAAAACAAACAAAGAATACCAACATTCTACAGATGAAGTAAGCCTTGAACACTCATTGTAGAGAATGTGACCATGACAAGTGTGTGCTCTAGTTGCAACTGGGCTGTCTTGTCTGCTGTACCTGAATGGGTTCTACTTTTCTTCAAGGCCCACTTGAAATGAAATTACTTCTGATGGACCTTCTTTGTCCCCTCCTGCTTGGTGGCTGAAGTAAATTGTTCTTCCATTATTCCAGTGTACTCTGCATGTACAAATTCACTGAGAATATTTATTTTCCTTATCACTGAAATCTGGCATGCTTGGTCATATCCATCATTTGTTTTTATCCCTGAGTGTCTACTCCCTGAGTGAGCAATCTGTTCCTGGTGACACAGTAGATTCAAACAATACTGGCCTGTATGCCATTATTTGTATCAATTCGGGCTTTTGAGTTCCAGGCCTGAGTAACAGTGATAGAATTCACTGACTTGTGTAAATGATAATTCCAAACTGAGAGCTTAGCATTTTTTCCAGTCTTTGACTCCTTGCCATATCTTCTGTGTTGGTGCTGTCCCTCAGAGCCCATCTTCCCATGGTGGTGGCTCTTGGAGACTCTCTCAACACACACCTTTCAGATTGCCAGTCCATTAGAAGAGATTCTGCTCATTTAGAGTTATGATATGTGACCTAGAATTATTACATCTGTTCTGGAAGGATTCCACTTTTGTGGCAAAAGCAATTATTTCACTGATAGGTATGTTAATTTGCTGAAGGCTTTGAATGGGTTAAATGCTGGGATAAAAAAAAATAGAAGAAACCGGCTGCTTCACCTTCTAGCAGTAAAAAGGAATTCCCCATCAAGAATATGGCATTGCTTTCAAAAGCAACAAATAGATGCCCACTGTACTCAGCAGTGTGTAGGTGCAGATGTTTTTGGAAGTGTGATGGATGAGGTGGAATGGGGAAGAGAGAAAGAAAAAGAAACTGTAAATGTTAAAAATAGTAAAGAAAATGGAAGGTGCCAAAATGGGAGGAGAAAGAGAGAGAGAGAGAGAGAGAGAGAGAGAGAGAGAGAGAGAGAGAGAGAACTTAAACAAGTGAGGGAAGAGTTGGAGGAATCAAAGCCCAATTGTAGTTAAGTTCCCAATGAGCTAAGTCAAAATAAGTGCCAAGTTAATGGCCACTGAGGAAGCAATGAACAACAGGTTCAAAGTCACAGAACTCATCTCTTTGTTGTATTCAAAAGTACATACACTCACCCTTCATTGTTCATAGCCAGAGATCTTTGTTCTGTCTCGAGCTCGGGTTATTTTCCTTAATTGCACATGAAATCAGAAGATATGGAGAATGCAAACACACTTTAGATGAATCGTTCACATTCTACTGAGACCACAATAATTTATTTAATTCACAGTATACATAAATCTTCCACACTCTGAGTGACATAATTTACTATTTCTCCAGTTTGACTTGCCAGACTTCAGAATTCCACCCACAGCAGGGGCTCAGTGAGATTTATAGCTAACTCTGTGTTCATTTCCAGGATAAATCACAAAAATAAAAACATTCTCAGTATAAAGTCTTTCTGGGTTTTAAACAACTGTTGCAAAATTGAGCTTCTGTAGTGTTTGGGGGGAATTTAAGTTGAGATCTATTCATAAATATATTTTTAAGCCCTCACGTGTTCATCTTTAAGTCAGCTCTGATTTCTTAGGGGTGACTAGTCTGAGACTCAAGGTCATGATTCTCATGAGTCTCCTAATTACAACTGCTGGGAGTTTCATACTTCTTTCTTCCATGATTTGACACTATTGAAGTAGGTCACTGATTACAGAATTTTGAAAGGATAAGTACTTCATAATACACATTTTTTCTTCTTGTTGGTCTTTAGAGATTTCCAGAAAGCAGAGTTGTAATTGTCTTTCTATGCCTCATTTCAGACAAAACATTATGTCCTGTCTGGATGTGGTTTTAAAACCTTGGCTCTGGAACTTCATAGCTGTTTGATCTTGAATTATTGCATCAGGTCTCTCAGTCTTGGTCTACTCGTATGCAAACCTGAGATTATGTTCCCTACCTTGCATGGTTTGGGGCTAATTAAATAAGCTAACGTATCAAAAGTATTTGTGAATTATAAAACACTCTGCAAATGATAGGCATTCTTATTATTGTGATTGACATAATCATATTCGTCATATTTTTAGTGTTCTGACTTTAGCATAATTTCTACAAGGGTGTCTTCCAATATCGAAGCAAACAGCAAGTCTGAAACATTTGGAAATGCATAATCTCTTGTTTTGCTCTGAGATGGGACATTTAATTCATTGACTGTAGAGTTTTCTAACTATTGGACCCATATGTGACCTGATTTTTAAAAAAAAATATGTTCAAAAATGTATGCATAGGTGTATATGTCTGCATGAATTTATAGGCAGCATGTGTGTGCAGGAGCCCATGGAGGCCAGAAGGGGCCATCAAATGCCCTGAACTACCATGTAGGCAGTGGGCATGCGCTGAACCATTGAGCTATTGCTCCAGCCACACTTGACATGATTTTTATCTTGTTATTGATGATTGATTGTTTAAAAGTCCTACATCTGAAAACTATGAAACAGAGTTTGCAGAAGTTTGTTTTCCAGGGTTATTTAAATAGCTATGACTTATGATTGATTTCTTCTTCCTCCAGGAGCTGGTTTGATGCATAAGGTGTCCTTTCAGGCAATCCTCCTAGCAGTGTGCTTAGTCATTTCTGCATATGCAAGGTAATCTTAGCTTTGCTTGCTTACAATAACATTTCATAATAAACGGGGAGTGGCAATTGATGGATAATTTTCTTGCCTCTTACCATAAAACATTTTAGGTAGCTCTATAGCTAAAATTTGTTCATTTATCTAGTATGATACTGCTTTTTTTTTCTTCATGTACCTCCTCTCTCCTCTCCCGTACATACAGAAGCTAGCATACATTGCTTAGAGATTATTCGATGTGCAATATTCTCTTTAAGCTGTGATGAAAAGGAGAGCCACAATCCTCGTTTCCATTTCCGTTCATTCCAAAGCACTTGAAGTCCCCATTGAGTCTCTACTTTACCTATTGTAGCTTGTACCCTAAAATACAGAAGAATCAAAAATATATTCTCTAAAATTTAGAGTCTAAAGAATAGCAATATTTATCTGGAACAAACAGAGTGATCTGTGGGAACGTATGAATTACTTCAGCCATGAGTGGATTAACAGGTTGAGAGAAGGTAAGATTATAAAGTGAAAAATGGATTATAGTGAGTACTTTGAAACAATTTTTGGCTACAGTAATTGACGCTAAGAATGATATTGAGGTTGAAAGGCAGTTGTTGGGCAGATGTCCATGTAGAAGTACTTTGTGTACAAGCGTGTAGGAACTTTGTGTTTCTGGGCAAGGTCTTTCTGAATAGTAACTATCATGCAATCATATGTAAAGATCCTTTGTTCAAACCATCCTGAATTTATTTATCACCTTGCCACATCAACTTTCACATAACAACTGTCAGTTCCAGAGGAGCCAGCTTAGCATGGATACACAGCACTCAGTTCTGACTATAAGTGTGTTAACATCTACCTCCTATCCTATATGTACTTGGCATGCATTCTCCATCCATATTTTCTCAAAATTATAGAAAAATGTTCAAGCCCCATCAGTACTAACCCTGTTCATGTCTCAGAGTCTTTGTTCCCTCTTTCTGACACAAGAATATTTCCCTAAAGTAATAATGCTGACCTTACTTCTTTCTGGAATCTTCTCAATTTCTGTTAGAGAAAACTTTCCTGGCAAGTATGCACAGAGCCTACATCACCCTTCCTCACACATATGCCTTACTTCACTTTACTTCAGAACACTTTCTACTACGGACCCTTCATAACTATATGTTCATTTGTGCAAATGTTAATCATCTAGCTTTTGTTATAAGAATGTAAGCAATCTGCTAATGGGCATGCCTTAGCAAGTAGAAGTGTTTTCAGTACAAGCTTGATGCCGTGAGTTCAATACCTAGAATCCACACTGGGAAGAGAGAACCTACTCTTGAAAGTTGTCTCATCACATTCATGAACACATATACAGATCTGTACACACACACACACACACACACACACACACACACACACAGAGAGAGAGAGAGAGAGAGAGAGAGAGAGAGAGAGAGAGAGAGAGAACACGAGCAATCCAGAACTGACATCAGTGTATTACCCTCACTTCTGTATCCTCAATGACAAGAGTTCATTGATATTTCTGAATGAATGGATGAAATGAAAGCGAACAGTGAAGCCCTATAAGCTGCACCATCTTTGGACTCTGGCGGCAAAATGCTATTTACTCTCAATTCCTGCATCGTAGGGGGAGGGGGGTAGAATGCCTCCACATTGCTTGGGAAAGTTGTTTTTCAAGATTCTTCTAGAATTCTCACTTAAGTATGATTTGAGGCTTAGTGATAGTTGGTATTTTAAAACAAGCCTCCCACTTAATTATGAGGTTTGAGGAACATTTTAGAGCACAATAGGACAAAAAGAACAAAAGGAGAAGGATCTATGGCTAGAAATAGAGTGTAACATTCTTCATTAATACACCAAATTGGAAACTGATAACATGCGTTAGAACAATAATGGCTGGAAGAAATTATGTAGAGAAATCACAGTCAGCACTCTTCTTACTTAGTATGTTCCAAACTTCCAAATTGGCCAGGAAACCCTGTCTCATATATGACAGGGCTTTCAGTGAAACATTCCTCTTGGGCTAACATATGTAGATGTATTCAGCCTTGAGAAACAGAGCTAAACTCCATATTACTTTTGGATGAGCTGTTTTCAAACTGGTTTCCAAAGAGCAGATTGAAGAAGTGGGTAGAAATGGGGTCTGTACAGTAGAGTGGCAAGAGCTGGTTGGTGCCCCCTCTGGTGAGCATGGTCACTAGCAAAGATATGAGAGTGATTATTGCCTGTGCCTTTGTCAAGAAGCAGTAAGAATGGCACTCTACCTGTATAGTCTTGCAAACCCTAGTCTAGCCATGAAAAAATAAAGAGAAAAGCCAATGAAGGGCATTCAGCACATTAGAATCTAGCCACAAAAGTGGTAAGGCCATTGAGGACCTTGTTGTCCTATTCCAGAGGAGCCTAAGAGAACATGATAAATAACTAAACAGAATGTATTTTCAGATGGGATCCTGAAACAGAAAAGGACATTAGGAGAAAACTGAAAAATTTAAATTTAAGCATTTACTCATATCCATATACACTCAAGGCCTTTTTGGTTCTCTGACAATTTCAGACTGCATATCACACAATCTGATCACATTCACTCCTTTACTCTCTCTTATTTCTCTTAATCTCTCCCTACCTCACAGAATTTACTTTAGACTCTGGGACTATAATTCAACACTATTATTTACTTAAAAAAAATTGCTTGCTCAATATTTCCCTTATTACTACCAGAAACTCTTGCAAGTTTGGACATTGGTTACAATGGCCCTTGTACATATTTTTATACTTTAGACTTACTATGCTGTGTAAGTGTGTTTTCTATCTCACAGGCTGCTCTCTAATTCTCCGTGTAGTTGAGGCTGAACATGTACTTCTACCCCTCTTAATTCTATCCCCAAGTTGCTAGAACTACAGACATTTACTACCACGCCTGGCTTTTGTTTTTCTTGAAAAAGCTACTTAATAGTGGTTAAAATCAAACAATATGTATAATGCCAACAATGTATACTATTCACTTGAAATACTGACAGCATAGCAACTAGGAATGAACACACATATGAAGACATGGTCAAGCAAGAATGGTCACCTTGTAACTGACAGTGACAATAATTCACCATCATTTGTAAATTGTCTCCTGATTTGAAAAAAAATGCACATGTCCCATTGAATAGAAGAAATAAGGTTTGTTTGCAGGGTAGATATTCTCTTGGCCAGCTCAACCATAAACCATTAGTCACTTTAGGTTTCTGTTCTCTCATGCTATTATCCTATTTCCCTGATCAGTAAATCTTATTTCTTCAAAATATATTCTATTTTTTTTCAATTTTTTATTAGATATTTTCTTCATTTACATTTCAAATGCTATCCTGAACGTCCCCTAGCCCTGCTCCCCTACCCACCCACTCCCACTTCTTGGCCCTGGTGTTCCTCTGTACTTGGGCATATAAAGTTTGCAAGACCAAGAGGCCTCTCTTCTCTGGGGTAGTCTCTGAATGGTCCATCCTTTCGTCTTAGCTCCAAACTTTGTCTCTGTAACTCCTTCCATGGGTATTTTGTTCCCTATTCTAAGGAGGAATGAAGTATCCACAAGTTGGTCTTCCTTCTTATTGATTTTCTTGTGTTTTGCAAATTGTATCTTGGCTATTCTAAGTTTCTGGGCTAATATTCACTAATATTCAATATATACAAAGAGCTCAAGAAGCTGGACTCCAGAAATTCAAATAACTACATTAAAAAATGGGGTACAGAACTAAACAAAGAATTCTCAACCGAGGAATATCAAATGGCTGAGAAGCACTTGAAAAAATGTTCAACATCCTTAATCATCAGGGAAATGAAAATCAAAACAACCCTGAGATTCCACCTCACACCAGTCAGAATGGCTTAGATCAAAAATTCAGGTGACAGCAGATGCTGGTGAGGATGTGGAGAAGGAGGAACATTCTGCAATTGCTGGTGGGATTGCAAGCTGGTACAACCACTCTGGAAATCAGTCTGGTGGTTCCTCAGGAAACTGGACATAGTACTACCGGAGGATCCAGCAATACCTCTACTGGGCATATATCCAGAAGATGTTCCAACTGATAATAAGAACACATGCTCCACTATGTTCATAACAGCCCTATTTATAATAGCCAGAAGCTGGAAAGAACCCAGATGTCCCACAACAGAGGAATGGATACAGAAAATGCGGTACATTTACACAATGGCATACTACTCAGCTATTAAAAACAATAAATTTATGAAATTCTTGGGCAAATGGATATATCTGGAGGATATCATCCTGAGTGAGGTAACCCAATCACAACAGAAGTCACTTGATATATACTCACTGATAAGTGGCTATTAGCCCAGAAACTTAGAATACCCAAGATACAGTGTGCAAAACTCAAAATATATTCTAAGTCATCATTTCTTAGTATTTCCATTGTCCTTTATAAAACAGTGAAAGAGCAAATAACTCAGACTCATCTTGTTTTTCCTGCCCTAGGTTAAGTCATTACTCTGAAGTTTCAAAAGTTCTTCTATTATAGAACATTATGAGATCTGGGTGCCAAGTGTGCTCATTAGTATTTGGATGTCATTCCATCTAGTCTGTCTGTAGAGAGAAATGAGGAATGTTTGTGCATATGTAAAAACATTGGCACAACCATGTCAAAATTTTGTATCTATATACACATAAAGTAACCCAAATGTGTTAACTAAGTAACCCAATATATCTAACTAACCCAATGCAACATGACTCATTCCCCATTTCCCTGTCACCTCCATTATCCACAGGCTGCTTCTCTGACAGCTATGAACTTGATTTTCACTAATTTCTACCTAGTTGATTTTTGGCCTGAAAAAAAATTGTAGAATTTAATTCAATACTTTCTCCTGATTCTATTGTTGATAACAGCATTCATCTGTGGTGATCAGACAGAATACTGGGTGTTATTTCAATTTTCAAAGTATCTTTTAAGGTTTTAAAAATATCATTTTAATTTTTTAAATCTTAAAACATATCTTTTTAAAAAACATTAATTCTTTAAAATATCTTTTGAGACTTGTTTTATGTACTAATATGTTGTTACTTTCGGAGAAAGCCCAAGGAGCTGCTCAGAAGACATTTTCTTTAGGGTTTGGGTGGAATGTTCTGTAAATGTTAATTCAGAAGGAGCGCTGTCTGAGGAAGAGAATGGTAGAGAAGCTTCCTGCGTGTCATCCCATGAATGAGAAGAGCAAGCACAACCAAGGAAAGATTTATATGTCATGGAGAGAGAGAGATTGAGAGAGAGAGATTGACAGAGACAGAGACAAAGAGAGACAGAGACACAGAGACACAGAGAGACAGAGAAAGAATGTATTAGGATTCATGAAAGAAACAATAGGAGATCTGAGCAGTACTTTGTTAAATAACACCATAAGTCAAATGGACCTGACATCCACAGAATATTTCATCCACACCTTAAAGAAAATATCTTATTTTCAGCAGCTCATTGGACTTTCTCTTAAACTGATAATATATTACTACACAATGCAAGTCTCAAATGATATCTTAAAAAATTGAAATAGCATCCTGTATTCTATCTGAACAACACTGATTGAAGCTAGTTATCAACAACCAAAGAATCTGAACAACTCACAACATTTGAGTTTTTGAATGAAATTAAAAATTAAAATACTCACTGGCCAGAAAACATTTTTGCTTCAATTTTTGATGATTTTTAATAAAATTTATACAAACACAAAAGGCTTGTACTGAGTTGTCTATCCACCAAGGAATGAAATTGGAGAATGAGACAATAAGTCTCTTTTAATTAGGAAGAAAGCGCCAAACTGTGTTCCAAAATATCTTCACCATTTTCCTTCTCATTAACAATGATGACCCTGTAGCTTCTCTGTTGTTTGCAATGACCATTTAGAGGCTCAGCATTTCTGATAAATATATGGCCATTGCCAGTAGAGAACTTGGAGCCATTCTGACATATGGATAGGCATTGCTCAGCATGCTGGCTTGTGCTGTCTAATGACAAATGATGCTCCACATTGCTTTAAATACTTATCTTCACATGCATTTTTTTATTAGCTGAGATGTGTCATGTGTTCACATTTTTCACCCATTTTGAAGGTTATTTGTCTTATGGTTACTGTTTTTTATTTTCAAATTATTATATGAAATAATGGGTTTCATTGGGGCATTTGCATACATCTATGCCATTATATATTGTTATTTTTCTGAACCCTTATTGCTGAGGTTTGGTTGTTCATAATCTAGATAGGATTCCTTTAGTAGATGTGTGATTTGTAGATATTTTCTTCTGACTTTGCATTGTCTTTTTATCCTCCTAACAATATCCTCCCCAGAGAAAACTTTTTTTTTGAAGCTTCAGAATGTTCAATTATTAATCTTTTTCTTTCAGAGCTTCTACCCTTCATACCGTACTGAGTAATTCATGGCCAAACACAAGGTCGTGCAGGTTTCATCTATGCTGTCTTCTGGAAGTTTTATACTTTATAGTTTATAACGTAGCCACTGACTCATGTTAACTTCAATGTTAGGTAAAATAAAATATATGTGAGAATTCATTCTTCTGCTTTCAAATAGTCAATTGTTTCAAGACCATTTGTCAAAAGGTCTATTTTGTCAAGAGGACTATTTTTCCATTGAGTGGCTTTTACACTCCTATTAGAAATCAATTTACAGAGCTGGAGAGAAGGTTCAGCAGTTAAGAATGAATGCTCTTACAAAGGTCCCAAGTTCAAATCCCAGAACCCAACCTCAAGTGGCTCATAACAGCCTTTAAGTTCAGCTACAGAGTGATCTGGTCTCCACCTCTGTGAGCACTGCACTCACCTGAATATACTGTCTTTCCTATACAACAGGCATATACATAAAGTAAAAGTAAATCATTTTTAAAAAACAAATCTGTTTGGCATATGTACGTATTTCTGGTTCAAGTTTCTTCAGTTTGTTTTGTTGCCTTATCTGCCTAACCTTTTGCTGATACACACTATTTTTCATTTTGGAGGTATATAGTAAAGCTTGACATTCAGAATCTACTCTTAGCATAAAAGAACACTGTATGTGCTGGAAATACAGGGTTAATATGCTAAAATGACATGATCTTCTTGTTTCAGATGGTTTGTGGGAGGAGAATTAGCCAGCATCTTTACATGTGCATTGCTGATCACAATAGCTTGTGAGTAACTTTTCCCAGATTGCTGCTCTAATTCTTGGAATTTTTACTCAAATTACGGTATTTAAAATAAAATATATGTATATGTTTCTCCTTTCTACTCAAGATGTTGTGAAATCACTGTTTCTCAACCTTGCCAGCTATTTCAAAGCTACCTCCTGTGCTAGGTAAGTACTACCTCTGGTGTTATCACTGTCTGATCAAAGATGTCAGAATCTAGCATTTTGTAGGTTTTTGTTAAGTAAGAAATGGTACTTCTGTTAAATAAGAGCTACATGGAGGAACAGTTCCCATGAGCATATGAAGAATATTTCCTTTAATGCTAAAACCTAGTAGCAGTCATAGAATTAGGATTTATTCTCAAAATATGTTGAATTATATTTTAGGACCCCAAGACATTGGAAACAATAGGAAAATTAGTGTCCTCAATGATTTTTAGAAATCCCATTACAGATTCATAGTATTGCACTTTCAAAATATATTATATTATGATGTCTTTGTAGTACAGCTTCTCAAATGCCTGGCAAATGATCTGTTGCAAACCACAATTTCTCTCCCCTCCCTAATGAGGATTCCAGAGGACTCTCAGGGTCTAAGAGACACCCACAGAATTTAAAGCAGGCTTTTCAGTGCCATCTTATTGCAAGACAGTCTGTGTTGATGACCTTAACTTCACTGTGGCTGTTAAAACCAGCTCCAGTGGGCTTGGAGATAGAGCATGTTCTGCAAGTCAAATCAGTTTGTTGGTCTTTACACTTGACTTTCTGCATCCTTGTTTATGAAATCTTGGACCTGATTCTGAAATCACAGTAGAGTGAATGAAGTTTTGTTTACAACTCCAAGAAATATGGATTTACTGGCATTTTGAGTGATATTTCCAATAATTTCTAGCTGTTCAGGTTTCTGGGGACAGACAGGCATTGATACAACTGAGATGTGTAGAATTTAATAGATAATTTGATGTTGGGATCACCACCCAAATCCTTGTTCTTAAGCCCTTGTTAGCCTCATTTGTTTACAACTCTTCTAAAATAACTAAATATGTCCATATTCTAAATCATTTTATATTTAAGTGGAGGCTCAAAGGCTTTCCTTTTCCAGACCTACCTAAAGTTTTTCAAAACTGATTAAGTATTTTGAATTAATCTTTATATTGAGTTTCATATATATGAATTTTGGCCACTTTTACCCATTTTTATCCCATGTCACCTCCTTTTCTTCTGCTGCTAAGCCTCCCTTCTTACCAAATTGTTTTTGTTTGTTGCTTTGTTTTATAAACTAAATGCAGGCTTTGTGCATTTGTAAGGAAGCTCTACACATCTGGGATATACTCCAAGCCACCTTCTTGCTCCCTTTTATTTTGGTGGCTCTGATATTCAAACCTAGGGCTATTAGTATTTTAGGAAATGCTGGGATCATTTCTGTTAGCCTAGAACTGCCTGATGTTCCACATATATACATATATAAGCATGTGTGTGTGTGTGTGTGTGTGTGTGTGTGTGTGTGTGTGTATGTGTGTGTACACAAACATAAACATACACACACATATATATGTATATGTGTATATATATACACACATGTACATGTAGGTATGTCTATATGTATGTTTGTCTATATGTATATATGTATATTGTATATGAGACCAACTGAGTTTAAATGAGCACAAGTGAGAGGTTATTTACTGAAACATGAGTAACTTATCAGTGGCTATACTACTGAAGAAAGTGATACCTTACTTCTAACCAACATTCATTGTCAATAGTCCCCTCAGGGAAGAGTGTGGCCTCAGGAGCCCTTCTCCCTCCCTTGATGGAATGTTGAAGAATCCAATCTCATACAGATCTTGTCCAGGCAACCACATCTGCAGTGAGTTCACAAATACATTAGCTGGGGTACTTCATGTCTAAAAGGCCCTGATTCTCAGTGGTGTTCCTCACCTCTGACTCGTACATTCTGTCCACACTGTCATCATGTGATGTTCCATGGTGGCTCAGCTTTGTATGGCCCGATGACACCAAAATAAATAAAGAAACAAACAAAAACAATTTTTACCCCAAAGCTTATTTTAAAACCGAAATTTCAGAAGTAATAATATTGTTAAGGTTTGTCAGAGAGTGAGGCATATATAAACTGCCCGTGTTTAAAAATTAAATGTACAATTTATTGGAAAAATAAGTTGTCATTATGTGTAAAACTTCTGTGGTGAAGACATACTTTTTAAAAGTGGCATTAAGGGTAGGGCCTCTAGGCATGAAAGTCAGGAAGGAGCTATCTTCTATCTCAAGCTCTAGGCCTTCTGAATCCTAGTTCCTGTGGGTCTGGAGCTGGATGACCTTTTTGGGTAATACTTTGCCTGTGACTATTACCTCCTTATTTGTACCATCAGTTAACCTACCAAAACTTGACTGCTAACTATGCTCTGTATCAGTACAGTTTATCTGAACAGTCATTAAAATAAGGTTCTTCCATAGGTCCCAAGGTCACAAAATCAAGGCATGTGGCCAGTCTTAATATTTCAGAGTGTAATAATAGTCACATGCATGTAATAGGCAGGTTAAAATGTTTTCTATGCAGTAAATACAAGTATAGATCTAGTAATTAGGCCAAATGAACATCGGAAAGGAAGTTTTCCCAGACTGGGAGAGGTATGGGGTGTGGTCAGGCAGGCCTTCCTGGAAGAGGCTCTATGTGATTTGATCTGTTGTGGTTACTTTCCCAAGTTAATTTTCAGGCATCTCCCCACTGCTCTGCGCTCTTCCTTTGTTTTTCATAAAAGCAAATAGATCAAGGCTGCATGCATATGCTTCACTGACATCCTCATTTATGAGAAAAGAGCTCTTCTTTGATGGTGTATGTACATACTTTGACCTCTCCCTTTCCTTCCCTTCTTCTTCTCCTATTGTCTCTCCATTTTCCTTGTATCCTGCTTACCAATTTTCATGTACACACTCTCATATATGAAGATCTGGAAAGCAAGAACCATACCCACCCCAATGCCTTCAAAATAGCAGATGCTGCCTACATATTCGTCAGCCCAATGGTGTTTTCTTCATCATTGCTTGAAAGAACTTTTACAGCAGAGAGTTATGTACCTGTGTAATAGAGACATGGCAACTCTCCCTTTTTCACATACATGTATCTAAAACACAATGAGACATATATGTGGCTATTAAGATCAAGAGTCAAGAATCACTCATGTTCATTTACTTCTTCTTGACACACTAGCTTTGTGAACTTCCAGAATATCAATAATAAATATAGCTTTATTTGACAGAAGAGAATGACTCATTAGTCTCTTCTCACAATCAGTGATGAAGGTCTAAGGAACTGGTTGGGGGGGGGGGGTCACTGAGTTCAGTTCAACAGACATCTGCACTGAGGCCTCCCACATGCATTTTGTACTGTGCAAGGATAGATTCAATTAGGTGCCCTCCTCCTCGGCACATTTCAGTCTTCTCAAGATGTACCGCTTTTTACACCATAAATCAATTTCTTTTCACCTGCTCCTCATTGAATTTAAAGTGTGCAGTTCTGGGGGCTGTTCATCTACTAGACATTGCTGGAATAGCCCTTGTTCATGAAGGTCAACACAGGCATCCTGTGTCTCTAGTGATTTTTTTAGCCCCAGTATGAATGTTCTGCATACCGATGACAGACATCCTAGTACCAAATCAGGTAGCAAACTGTTGTAGTTTGATTTATGTTGCTATAGTAAAATCTCCTGTGAAAACCAGAGCTGAAAGCAATATAGGAGAGTGTCTTAGTCAGGGTTTCTATTCCTGGACAAAAGATCATGGCCAAGATGCAGTTGGGGAGGAAAGGGTTTATTCAGCTTACACTTCCACATTGCTGTTCATCACCAAGGAAGTCAGGACTGGAACTCAATCAGGGCAGGAAGCAGGAGCTGATGCAGAGGCCATGGAGGGATGTTCCTTACTGGCTTGCTTTCCCTGGCTTGCTCAGCCTGCTGTTTTATAGAACCCAAGATTACCAGCCCAGAGATGGTCCCACCCACAAGGGGCCTTTCACCCTTGATGTCTAATTGAGAAAAAGCCTTACAATTGAATCTCATGGAGGCATTTCCTCAACTGAAGCTTCTTTCTTTGTGATAACTCCAGCTGTGTCAAGTTGACACAAAACTAACCAGTACAGAGAGAAAGGATTTATTTAACCTAAAATTTTAGGTCACAGTCTATCATAGAGGAAATCAAGCAACTAGTCACACTGCATCCATAGTATAGTGCAAAAAGAACAAATGCATCCTTTCTTCCTTTAGCTAGCTTCTTCCTGCTCTTTACATAGCCAGAACTCCCCTGCCTAGGGAATGTTGATGTCCACAGTGGACTGGGTCTTCTCACCTCAATTAACACTTAGGACAATTATCTATTGTCATACTCAGCTCCTCAACTGAGGCTCTTTTCTCAAGTCAGTAGGTTGTGTTAAGTTAATAGTTAGAAGTAACCAGAATGCATGCGTGTTCTCTACTGCTGGATGGAAACTTTTCATTCATGCTAATGATACATGAGTTAATTTACTTTAGAGAGTTAAGACATGGAAACTACAACCGTGTTTCCCTCTAGGCCAGCAGTTTTCAACCTGTGGGTTGTGACCCTTTTAGGGGATCAAGAGACCATTTCACAAGGATTGCATATCATATATTTACATTATCATTCATAATGGTAGCAAAATTACAGTTATAAAGTAGCCAATGGAAATAATTTATGGCTGGGGTCACCACAACATAAAAAGCTGTATTAAAGGGTTGCAGCATTAGGAAGTTTGAGAACCACTACTTTAGGCTGTACTACTGGCATGATGCTGATAAAAATAAAGTTATAAAATGGTAAATTTGTCAATTTCCATGGTGAGTTTTCAAGGCTAAGGCCTTCCTGGCTTCAGAGAAAAGAGCACTGAAAACTTCCGGGGGTTGCGGGGAGCGGTAGGGAAGAATTAAAATAAAGAAAACCTAAGTTGAGGCTCCACTCTTGCTAGCTGAGATTGCTCAGTCTAGTTTGTATATGATTAGATAATTGAATTGTGTGTGTATGTGAATTATTCATTTATTTTCTCCTTTCTCTAATCCAGATTTGACAGCACTTGAGGAATACATGCAATGAATGTCTTTGCTTTGAATACCTGGGAACAATAATTTGCAGCCTTCTTGGAATCAACCACTCTATTGGAAGGGAATGAGCAAATATATAATAGAAAAATTAATTTTACAATGTTATTTTTTCTAAAAACCTTAATCTCCACATGTAATAGTAATTGGTTAAGGACAATAATATTAATTTTCCTTTCTTTCAAAAAAAAAAAAAAAAAAACCGCTGTCAGTTGAAAGAGAAGGAACAGGAGAAAGTCACAGAGGAAAGAACACCTGGAGTAATGTTTCCTTGTTGTCCCTAATATAGTGAACTTCAAACATTTATTTTGATAAGAGAACTCTGTGAGAGGCCTGGACCATGAATATAGCATGTCTGCTATCATGCAGCTATGCCTTGTTAACCTACTTTGGCTAAACAATGCAAACAAGCTTACTAATATTCATAAAAGCTGCATAGGAAATATACACTGTTTGTACATACAATACAATAAATGAATGCATTTGAAAATGTGCACAGATTTTTAGATGGTGAAAAAGGTGCTATGGTTTGTCTCCAGATGTCCATGTGTTGAAACTTTCATTGTCAATGTGGCAATGATAAGAGGTGGTAGGACTTTTAAGAAATAGGGCCAGTGGGATATCCTTACATCTGAGGGATCTTCACTCAGAATGTGTAAATGGTCAGTCCCTCAATCTGTCTTTGGCTTTCTGTCCAGCTATATGATCACTTACTCCCATGTCCATCATGTGATGTGATGCTATCTGCCTTGAAACTATCACTAGAATGAAGAATACGTTGTCACTATGCATAGGAACCTGCAGAACTGTGCGCCAAGGGAATCCTTTTTCATAACTCAGTATTCTGCCTTGGGTATTTTATCATAGTAATGGAAAATAGACTAAGAAAGCGGTAGATCATTGAGCAGGGGAGAGCCATTCCTTAGATTAAGAATTCTTCTCTTGAACAATTTTTCTCACTAGGTCATATTTTTTAAATTTCTGGGGAGTAATGATCATTTTTCATTCACATTGTGATGAAAATATGATATTTAAAAATTCTTTAAGTACAAAATAAAGGAAAAATTAGTGTTTTAAAGCACATTAAATAATAAAGCTGTATAATGGGCTGTAAAGTTATAGAAGATATTCAGTATTCTTACCTCTTACCAGGAACTTTCAGATATAGCCTGCTGAGGATTCTCCATGCTGAGAAACATCTGTGTATAGATACATGCTTTAAAGTTAATATCAAATTAATCCCTTTTGTGTCTATGATTGTTAATATTCATTATCATCTTGACTGCATTTCGCATCACCCACGAGACTCACCTTTAGTTATGTCTATGTAGTTGTTTCTAGAGAGGTTGAAGGAAGAAGACTTACTCTGAACTTGGGTACCAATATCCCATGGGCAGAACAAAAAGAATAAACATTTCCTGGACAGAATAAAAAAGACGGAGGGAACAAGAGAGCACCAGCACTCATCTTTCTCTCTCTTTCTTGACTGTAGACACAATGCCACTGTTCACCCAGGTTTTGGCTCCTTGTCTTCCTGCCATGAGCTGTATCATGTCATACACATGAGTCAAATAAACTCTGAGTTAAATTAAAAAACTGTGAGTTAAATAAACCTTTCTTTCCTTAAATTACTTTTGTCTGGTGTTTTGTCAACGCAGTAAGAAAGATAACGAATATAATGCCATTTGATTTCTGTACTTTTTTGGTTGAATAAACTTCTACCAATGAATAAGTAGACTCACGAAACTGGTATGTGTATAGTATCATATTATTTATACTTTCCTATATCCATATACCTTTTCACACATCTATTGACCTTTATTACTTAAATTTCTTATTCATTTGTTTTTCTAGTTTATGTGGGTTTTGCCTTTTTATTTGTTTACTTGTTTATTATTTATTTATTTATTATTTGATTTCAGAGACAGGATCTCTCATTCTACAGCTGAAAGTTAGCCTAGAATTCACTGTGTAACTCTGATTGGCTTTGAACTCATGACAACCCTCTTGGTCCTGTCTTCTGAGTTTTGTCAGGAAAAATCACAAATCTCCAAGACTGGCTGTGTATTTTCACCTTGAATTATATGTCTGTCCTATTATTTTATGATACATGGCATACAAATATTTCTCTAAACCCATTGTTTGCAGTTTTCATTTTGTCCAATATTATTTTTGCTGTGCATAAGTTTTTAATTTAAAACGCCCCCACATGTTTATTTTTATTCTTGTTTTCTGAGATTTGGTGTGGTAGTAAAATAAACAACAAAATGTAAACAACCTCCCTCAAATTATTGCCAATGTGAATATTTACAAATTCTCTATTTTGCTTCTCATGCTTTCAGAGCTTATATTTAGGACAGGTCTTGATTACTGTATGTGGTATGTTGTAGTACAATCTGGAATGCTTCCACAGCCTTGCATGTTGAAGGCTTGGTCCACAAGTGGTGACACAGTTGAGAAGTGGTAGGAACTTTAGAAAGTGGCCCAGGTATGTGACTGAAAGCATCCCCTTAGAAAGCCTGGCAGGACTTGGCCCTTTACTGTCCAAGGTGCTATGAGGAAAGCCCCTTTGTTTCACAATTTTCTATCAGTTTTGCCTTCAAGTAGCCACAGGCTATAACCCTTAAAACCATGCGTTCAACTAATCCTTTCAACCTGTAGTTACTTATAAAAGGTATTTTACCATATGGTATTAGATAAGGATTTTATTTCATTATTTTGCATGTGGACATCCAACTTTCTCAATAGTGTTTCTTGACAGGACTACTCTGCCCCCAAAGGGCTTCAAAAGCAGTTATGCATAAGGTATTATTATTATTATTATTATTATTATTATTATTATTATTATTAATTTGTTTATTTGTTCTACATCTTGATTACAACTTCTCCTCCCTTCTTTCCTCCCAATCCCTCCTTCTCACCTACCCTCCCTCCAATACCCTCTCTATTTCTTCTTAAAAAAAAAAAAAAGGAGGCCTCCCATGGATCTCAACCTTCCTTGGCATATCAAGTTGTGGTAGGACTAGTACATCTTTGCCAACTGAGTCTAGACAAGGCAGCGCAGTTAGGGGAAAGGGATCCAAAGGCAGGCAACAGAGTCAGAGATAGCCCCTGCTTCTGCTGTTAGGAGTCCCAAATAAAGAGCAAGTTGCACAACTGCTACATATGTGCAGAAGGCCTAGGTCTGTCTCATGTGTGCTTTCTGGTTGACTGTTCAGTCTTTGTTGGGCTCCTATAGGTCCAGGTTAGTTGATTCTGCACGATTTTTGTGATGCCCTCTCTTGTTTCTTGAATCCTTCCTCCCCCTCTTCCACAGGAGTCCCCAAGCTCCATTTATTGTTTGACTGTAAGTCACTTCATTTGCTTCAATCAGTTGCTGGGTGAAGTCTCTCTGATGACATTTATGCTAGGCTCCTGTTTGTAAGTACATCAGAATGTCATAAATAGCATCAGGGTAGGCTCTGTCTTGTGACATTAGTCTCAAGGCGGGCCATTCTCTTAATTTCTGCTCCATCTTTACTCCTGCACTTCTTGTAGGAAGGACAAATCATGGGTTGATGGTTTTATGACTGGGTTGATGTTCCAATTCCTCCATTGAAAGTCTTTTCTGAGTACAGGAGATGGTCATATTAATGAGGTTTTAATATAATGTAATCATTAATGCTTTAGGCAGTTATGTCTACATGGTTTATTGTCTTCCAGTATTATCAAGGACCTAGAAACTCTAAGTGCATGCTCTTCAGAGAACATGCATTGACTGGGCTTTGGGGTAAGGTTTCACATCACTTACAAATGACTTCTGCTTCACAATCCAATTCTTTTGCCCCCTTGACGGTATTAGAATGTAGTTCTGTGTTGATTTTTCCAACTTTTTCGATGAAGTCATTGTCTCAAATTTTACTGGAGAAGAGCTACAAGATAACTTGCAATTTGGAGTAGCCATAAGATATTCATAATTACTAAATAAACTAAGAAATTATCTGTTGCTTATCAAGATTTTCTGTGCTACCTAAAATTAGTATATTTGTCCCCAAAGCAACAATTAAACTTTATCGGGGGAAAAAAATGTGGGCACATGAAGCCAGGAAAACTGCCCTGGAGCAAGATTAAGACATGCTCAAACCTCTGAAAAACTTCATCCTGATACCACCAGGGTTAAGACAGCTCTCTCCATGCTCTTAGCCTATGTGCTTCAGCCCATGACCTTTACCCCTCACCACCAGCATACACACACACACACACACACACACACACACACACACACACACACACACACACATATCTCATGTAGTTTTTGGACAAATTACAGGTTCAACTCCACCCATAAGAACCTGCCCAGCATGTTCTTGGAATTCTTCTTCATGGAAATGAATCATCCCTGGCACCTCAGCCCCAGCCAATAATGTACACCAACGCTGAAAACCCCCACTCACTTCCCAAGGTCTATATGACCCTTTGTTCACCCCAATAAAGTTGAGCTGTTTTTACTGGAGCTGTACCTGCAAATCATTTTGTCATACTCATGGTCCTCTGAACCATGCCCTCTGCTCCTCTCCCCTTCATCTGTTGGTGGCCAACAACTTCCTACCTAAAAATATGTCACCGTGCAGACCCAGAGCAAGATAAGGGCATATGTTGTGTTTTACAGCCAGCTGGGTACTAACTCATGACCTCCAACCCCAGCAGCACTGATCTGCTGTACAAAGTATGGGGTTAACAAAGGAAGATAAACTGATCAACCATTTCCAACCCTGTTGTTTAAAGTTTTTATAAAATTTGAAACTGTAACAAAACATTTATCGTTTTGTAACAGAATAGGAAATATGCATCTGGTCCTGATCCTGCCCTTTAACACAGAGTCACTAAGACTATGGTAATATGCTGGGTAATAGTAATGAAGGGAGAATCCTGCACAGAACTGTTGAACCCATTGGGATTTTCTGGAAGGCAAGTATATCTTCTAGTCTACTGGAGCCATTATGGACAGCTGCAGGAAAGAAACTGACCACTAGGAAGAGCAGAACATGATTAGAAGCCTGGAATTCTATGTTCCTTCATGTACTGGGGAAGAAAATGGAGACAGAAACTGATCTTAACTGTTGATCACAACCACGTCCTGTAGTCTCCACAAAATCTGCCCATTGTGGGATTTGGAGACCTTCTTGGTTATTATCTACATGCAAGGAGTGTGGAAGTTGCACCCAAACTCCACAGCAAGAGAGTCCATCTAGATCTTCATTTGTTTCTGAGTGTTGATTCATCTGTCCATGCATTACATTCTTATGACATGTTTTATTGTAAACTGCCAAGTGCAAAGTGATTCTCTGAGTTCTGCCTTCAGTCACTAAAAATTGTAACATGACCAGGTAGTAGTAGTGAATAAGCAAGTATGTATCAGCAAGTCGTGAAAATCTATAAAAGAACTTACTTCCTGTGATTGACATCTTAAGTGAAGGAGTAGAAAAAATGATTTTTCCTTAATAGTTGATTCGCATGTAACTCCTTTGGCCAACAAGCAAAATTGACATAGGTTTTGGAGAGACTTGAAAGTAGCGTCCAGCCATCCTTCCTGCTATTGATTTGGTAACATTAATCTTAGTAGCACTAATGTGGTTCTAAGGTCCTAGAGGGTTCTTAGTAACCTAATGGGCTCTAAACCTATGCAGGAACCAGACGATGCTGGAGTCTGGCGGTAACAGCCACCACAATTGGATAGATAATACAATCACTATGAAGAAATAAAAACTGGCAGGTAAGTATCATTGCTTTTTCCTCCACCCTGACCTCTATATCTGGGCTACCACAAGTGTCGATATCCCCTCTGGAGGAGGTTTTATGCTATCAATTAGTTCTCCCTGGAATTTCTCTCTAAGATCTACCCAGAGACTAGCCTCTTAGTTCATTATCAATCAGAACAATTTGATAATCAAGATTATCCATTATACATAGCAGATGCCTAATGATATGAAGTCTGTTTCCTGATTATTTACAAATTTTGATGAGTATTTACATGTTTGCATCAAAAGATGACCTTCTGCATAACCCAACCATAGGTCAAGAGCCAAGATCCAGGCAATGTACACCAAAGTAGACAGTTTCGTCTCAATAACTGAAATAATAGTCAGAGAGTCATTGTTTAAAAATATTTTGTTTTTAAAATACTAGAAATATGGAAAATGATCTATAATACAAAAATTTGTATGTTTTCATTATTATAAATAGACTACATGCTTTATTGATAAACATTAGTTTTGTAAGCAACTTGGCACAGTCTTCTCCTGCTGGGACACATGTAAAATTCAGGGTCCTGTGGGCCTGAACTGTCATCATGAGGCAAGACAGAGCAGTATAGAGAGAGGGGCAAATATGGTAACCATTTAGTGAAGCAGAGAGGATGAAGGTCAACAAGGAAATCAAGGGTTTTGATCACAGGGGCCTTTCTACACATCTACACATACATTGTCAGATTTTTATCCTGGGACAGCAGGGAGCCACTAAGAGTTTTTAAGAAATGGAGGGTCATGTCACTTTGGAGGCTATTGTCAGAAAGTAGACTACTGGTCAACCTTTAAGTACTAGTCATCTTTGATCCTAAGGCTTAAGTCATCACTCTTCTTAAAACTGTCAGTCATAGGGAAATAGGGAGTGTCTGTCTAAAGATGGGACTCACAGAGAGAAGTGGTCCCTGCTTCCTATTGTCACCACTTCACCAGTCCCAGGCTGAATGCAATTGTCCTCAATGAAGCTGTCATCATCCCCATCTTCACCCACCGGGGCTGATTCCCACTCCCTGTTGGTTGGGATGCCACCATATGAGATTCCACAGTGAATGATGCCAATAACTGGCATGATATTGGTGGTAGTCATGACATTTGGCAGCAAGCATGATGCGTATGGAGAGAACCACTGCCTCTAACATAACTTGGACCATCTTTGACCATGTCTGGCTCTGGTGCTCAGTCCAGGAGCAATGGCTGATGTGGTGGAGAGCTCTAAGTATTCAACCTGGTTTAGATTGCTTACTCATGGAGAGGCAGAGCCTTGGCTTCTGCCAGAAAAAAAAATGACGCCAGGGACCAGGTTCCAGGCAGCTCTATGGAGAGAAAAAGGGGTGGGTGGGACAGAAATAAAACATTTATAAATTTTTTAAGCCAAGCTGTATTAAGAGATCTCTAGCTACCCTCAACCACACCCTTGCCAGGGTCCTGACTTTTTGAGTCCCCCAGTGCCTTGCTTAGTACTTTTATAGCCTTTATACAATCTAATTATTGTCCTAGAGAATGGCTTGGCTTTCTTTGCTTATTTAATACCTCTCGGAGGCCTCTACTACAGACATACTTCCTCCCGCTTCCACCCCTTACAACCAGAGAAGGGTATTTATTGGAGAAAGTACATAATCTGTCTTGCAAAGAACCCCCTATTGTAAGCCTTTGCATTCCTATTAATAGAGAGTTGATGATTGAAGCTTAACTCTTTTAAAACTTGATGTTTGGGGACACAAGGACTTCAAGGTTTTCTAGTTTCTTCACTGAGAGGAGCACACTATATATCAA
Organism: Mus minutoides; assembly: GCA_902729485.2. Taxonomy (NCBI): domain Eukaryota; kingdom Metazoa; phylum Chordata; class Mammalia; order Rodentia; family Muridae; genus Mus; species Mus minutoides. Next base: position 107,764 of record LR751731.1, read on the forward strand.
CATCAACATCCACTGCTCCTCACTGCTAAAGCCTTAAGTTTTTTAGAGGATAAAAGTGACATTCCAGTTCAGTGGTGTTCTACTGGTAACCCGGTATGCATTGTGGCTCTATTTTTATTGGATAGAAGAATGAATTCTTCATTTTTCTTGCTGATTTTCAAAACAAATAGTTCTCACTGTCTTTCAAACATGATGCTATGCAGAAATTTGTTTCATATACATATTTTTCTCAGAAAACATGTGTCTAGCCTCCAATCTTTGTGCAGTTTATCAAAGTATCAAGGTATCAAAGGTGAGAAGAAAGTAAAGTAGAAAAATATGTGTAGAGAAAGTAACTCAAGTTCTAAAATTCAGCCAGCACTTATTGTTATTTTTAAGAACATAATACTGCAAGAACTAAGCTAGGTAAAAAATAATTTAATACTTGGCACCTGCCTTCAAGAACTTTGTCTAATAGGGAAAGACAGTATTGTGCAAAACAAGAAGAATGTAATATAGCCACTGGTGATGAGATGTACCAAAAACTTTGCTCACTGGAGGTCTTAGATTTAGAAGCTAGATAAAATTATATATGTCATGATTTAAATAGAAACATTCATTTCTCATAAATCGGTAGTGTGAGAAATCTGAATCCTAGTCACAGTGTCTGGTGAAGATACTCTTACTAGTTAGAAAATGGCCATCTTCTCATTGTATTCTCACATAAAGGAGAAAGATGCCTTCCTCTTTCTGTAAAGTCACTGAGCCCATTTACAGGAGGCCTCCTTCATGATCTTGTCCCTTCCCCAAATCTCCACTTGTTAATACCATCACACTGGGCACAAGGGGTTCAGAATATGAATTTGGATATAAATAAAACAAAGAAAGATATAACTCACTGTGACTACCTTTAATTGTCAACACAACCTAAAACTACCAGAGAAAAGAGTGTCATGGAGGAGTTTTCTTCTTCATCATGTTGCCCTATGGGCATATCTATATGGGATTATCATAATTACATTAATGTATGTAGAAAGACCCAGACCACCGTGGGTGATACCATCCCCTCAGAAGGGGATCCTGAACTGTTTTAGAGAAATCAGGGTGAGCGTAAGTAAGTAAGCACGTGAGCATGCTTGCATTCATTTCGTTTTGCTCTTGACCAGACATGCTGTGACCAGTTTGAGTCGAGTTCCTGCCTTGATTCCCTAACATTGATGAAGTATAACCTAGGATTTTAAGTTGAAATACATTCATTTCTCTCCTACGTTTCATTTAGTCAGGGCATTTCATCACAGTAATATAAATGAAACTAAAACACCCTCTTACAGAGAGATTCAAATTTTACTAAAAAAGAATATATTGGCTTATATGAGTCTTCTAAAGAACTTTATTATGGACATTATTTTGTTGCTCTAGAAGCTACATATAATTTATAGCCACTTATTAATCTGTAAACAAGTTTTATCAATCATTGCAATTCTTGGTCACCAGATAATCACCCTTTGTTTTCTGGAAAACCTGAAGTTTCTTTCTTTCTTTTTTTTTTTTTTTTTTTTTTTTGGTTTTTTGAGACAGGGTTTCTATGTATAGCCCTGGCTGTTCTGGAACTCACTTTGTAGACCAGGCTGGCCTTGAACTCAGAAATTCACCTGCCTCTGCCTCCCAAGTGCTGGGATTCAAGGTGTGCGCCACCACCGCCCAGCAAACCTGAAGTTTCTTTTTTTTTTTTTTTTTTTTTTTTTTTTTTTTTGGTTTTTCGAGACAGGGTTTCTCTGTATAGTCCTGGCTGCCCTGGAACTCACTTTGTAGACCAGGCTGGCCTCAAACTCAGAAATCCACCTGCCTCTGTCTCCCGAGTGCTGGGATTAAAGGTGTGCGCCACCACACCCGGCATGAAGTTTCTTAATGAAGGAAAAAAAAATCATCTCTCAGGAAACATGTATCTGAAAAATTAATCCAATGTGCAATCTCAGGTGTCAAAAATGCTTCAGAGACAGAAATAAAAGCATTTCTATTAAAAGTATTTATAAGTTTAGAAATTTCAGTATTTTATGTTAATTCCTCCTTGAGGATACGGAGGACAAGAAGAACCACTGGGGAGCATACCTTTAGCCTGAATCTGCCCTTGGCAAGGCATGCATTCCACAATCTATCAAATACTCTGACAGCCCCTCTGGCAGGTTAATGCTGTGTGTCAACTTGATTAATCTATGAAGCTCCATAGTTTGATCAATACTGGTCTCAACATTGCTGAGAAAATATTTTTTAAAATGTAAATAATGTTTACAATGGTGGGCATTAAGCAAAACATATTGCCCTGCACAGTGTGAAGGTGCCATATCTGATTTTTTAAAGTCTTTGTGAACGAAGAGTGAGGCTTTTCAAAAAAGAAGGAATTCAGTCTGCAATCTGTAATGTCAGCGAGCATCCTGCCCGATTCTCTAGCTCATAGACCAAAGATGGCTACATAGTATCTCATTTGAATCACCAAGCTGTGCTACTCCAAATGATTTTGTACTAGCCAACATGAGCAATCCTATAAATATTATAATCATTGCTCTTGGTAGAGCTGCAGATATGGGTTTAACATTTATGAGAGCTTACTACTCTTCCAGAGGACATGAGTATGTATGTATGTATGTATGTATGTATGTATGTATGTATGTATGTATAAACACCTACATTGACTACACTGTCAACGTCCTCCAGAGAATAGGACCAAAAAGATTTATTAATGAATGCTAATAATATAGCTACATATGACATATATGGTATAGAGAACACAATTTTATAGTCTAGTATATTAGTAGAGTATATAATATATGTAAGCATAGTTAATAATCATCACATACTTTATTGATTATGTTTCTATGGGGTAATTTGTCAATGCCACAGGTAGGACAATTTTCATTCTATACATCACATAGCTAACATAAAGGCATCTTGACTTTCCTAAGAAAGTAAGGTAGGAGCTCTAAATTTCAAGTGGGTCAGGCTTGTCTGATCTATTGAGTGCTCTCCCCACTACAGATTGCTACTGAAAAGGGGTATAAAGAACTGTTGCTCAAAGATCAAATAGTTCAAGAGCCATCCCCATCAAAAATGCTAACTCAGGGAAATTGCTCCATGAGCTAAAAGACTAAACAAAAGCACCCAAAAGAACGATGACCCATTTCCACTTCTATCTCACGGGTCTCAAAAGCAGTATCCCAGGGTTTCCATGAATGAACTGCAGAGCAGGGAGAAATCCATTGTCTGGTCCACTTCAGGACATCTGCTACAGGCAGAGGCCTATGTGGCTTTAATGACTCTTAAGCCAACTGCCTCTTTTTTTTTTCAACTTTTATTAGATATTTTCTTCATTTACATTTCAAGTGTTATCCAGAAAGTTCCCTATATCTTCCCCCCTCCCGGCCCTGCTCCCCTACCCACCCGCTCCCACCCCTTGGCCCCGGCGTTCCCCTGTATTGGGGCATATAAAGTCTGCATAACCAAGGGGCCTCTCTTCCCACTGATGGCCAACT
>LR751731.1:111427-140182 GCA_902729485.2 Mus minutoides
GTAGATAGCTTTTGGCACGATAGCCATTTTTACTATATTGATTCTGCCAATCCATGAGCATGGGAGATCCTTCCATCTTCTGAGATCTTCCTCAATTTCTTTCTTCAGAGACTTGAAGTTCTTGTCATACAAATCTTTCACTTCCTTCGTAAGAGTCACACCAAGATATTTTATACTATTAGTGACTATTGTGAAGGGCCTCTTTAATGGAGCACCTGTAGGAGCCTAGATGCTTCCCCCAATTCACCTGCAGACCTCACCTACAGTTTTGTATCATGTTGCTGCTTTGAAAATCAAATCCAGGAACCATTCATGACAAGAATGCTACCCACATGGAGCCTGCAGGCTTGTCTCTCTTATTTCCTCAGGCTGAGAAGTGCTTTACATGGTAGTGAGTGCAAGATTAGGGAAACACCTGGGTCTGGTATAGCTCTACTGCACTAAAGGAGAAGAGGTCACCTGTCAGGAGTGGATGCCTTGCTTGCCCCAAGCCACATGGCTCAGTGAAAGGCAGAAGCTGGCTCCACTGCCCCAAGTCTCTAAGGCTCATTGGCCATCATTCCCATCCTATCTCCGGAGCAAATCTGCTCCAAAACCTACCCACTCTGGTTACAGCAAGCAACTGAGATGCAGAATGATCAGCCTGCACTGCTTAGGATGCCAGCCTCCACCCCAACAGGAATCCCACTACTACTCTCACACGACAGCAGACACAGGCACCTGCCAAGTTGGCACACGTTGCCTTGCTGCCACATTTCCCTAGCAGGTCTTGATGAAGGTCTGATTATCTTTTTTTCCCCCTCAAAATCTATCCCTCAGTGTGAGCTGCACCCCATCCATCTGCCCATGCTGGGTAAAGTCTGCTACAGCTGCTAGCTACACCTGCTGGAGGACCAGACAGGGTACCTTGGGATGGAGGCAAATAAGCAGGTAGATGCTAAATACTGGCAAATGCTTTGCAAAAACCCTCTCATGCTTTTGTAGCTTTACCGGAAATAAAAACAAAGAAAGTGAAATGCCAGTGTGGGGATGGAAATAAAGACAGATAACTAAGACTCCAATCGAATGCAAAAATCATTTTATATTTGGATTTGCATTTAGCACAAAAGGGGGGAAATCCTGTTCTCTAGCCTATCCCAATGAAAGTAGCTACCTTTGTAAATGCAGTTCAAGTTCAGATGGTACGTGATGGGCTTGTGGGAGTCCACTGAAACCCAGTGGTTGCTGGTCTGTTGATCTTTCTTCTTTTTTCTTTTGTCTGTAAAGAACAAAATAAAATCAAACACCACATTCCAGAGTCTTCCCTATTGCTTTTTTTCTCCTCTTCCTTCTCTTCTTTTCTATTTTCTCCTCCTCATCCCTCCCTTCTCCCCTCTGTATGATACATTGATGTATATATGATGTAAGTGTACATGCATCAATATATGTGCTGGTACATGCAGGCCAAGATGGACACCTTAATGTTTATCAAAGGAAACTGGTTTGCAAGGCTGGAGGCCTGTGGAAACAGGCCACCTCGAGTGACTTTGGATTGTAAAGCAGTTGCCATCTGTGGTTCGTCATATGCCATTGCCCTGTTGGAAGCAGAGGGGTCTACCAGATGACAAGCCCAGATCCTGCTGTGATGATTCTGGAGGCAGTGTCATCAGATCCTACATGGCACTACTGTCAACCCAGTCCCATCTTCAACATGGGGCAAGAAGGACACATGGGAAATCAGCTTTAGACACTTCATCAGAAGGATAAAGGGTCATAATAAAACCTAGCTCACTCAGTGTTATCAGTGTGTGCCCTTCCTTTCTCTCTTCCCATGACCCTCTGTTTTGCAGGCGTGTGGTCACTCTGTTCCAGGGGCCTGTCAGGTGCCAGTTGAGGAGGTGCACAGGGAATGTTGGCAAGGTGATTCTATTAAATGATATCTGACTGGGTGGTGTTTGAAGCAGATAAATTTTGTCTTGTGCAGATCCTGGTGCTGTGGTTGGAATATTTGTCTCTTACAAAACTCAGATTGAAATGTGTCATTGGTATAGCATCAAGGAGTGGGATCACTTAGGAGGAGATGAAGCCGTGTGGGTGGCACTGGTGCTGTTATAAAAGGGCACACTCTACCCACTCTCACTTTCTCTTGCCTTGCCTTTCCACTTTCCTCCCTGGGATGATGCAGGAAGGAGCTTCTGGCCCAAAGTCAACACCTACATCTTAGACTTTTCAGCCTCTGGAACCAGAACCAACAATCTGCTCCTTACCCAATGTGAAGCAGGCTGTTAAAGACACCCAGTGTCTCCTCCTCCTCAATTCTTGTTACTTATACATACATACATACATACATACATACATACATACATACACACATGTGCATACATGCATATATAAACAATTTTACTTGTCATTTGAGAGCTTCCTTCATGTTTTTTTTCATATACATTCCTGCTCCAATGTTGACTCTGTCACATTTCCTAATATTCCATCTTGGTGTCTACCTCATTGTAATATGTTTTGGAAATCATCTTATATGGTCTTTCATAGTACTAAAGGAACTCAACTATGAATATTGACTCGAGTCTAGTTTGTTGCCACAGTGTCAGCATGGAAAACCCACAATAGAGTTGTCCCTGAGAGGAGGCTTGCAGAAAGAGGCAACACGGGAAGTGGTAGATGTCAGATCTGTGTTTTTCTTTTTTTTTTTTAAGACCTTTACAACTTCAGGGAAATTACTCAAGCTTTCTGAAGTTCAAATGTCTCATTAACAAAAATAGGGAGGTTGGAGAGATGGCTCAGTCAATAAACAACTTCCAGAGCAACCATGAACATCTAAGTTCAGATATCCTAGCTCCCATGTGAAACAAAGAAACAAACAAACAAACAAACAAACAGCCTAGTAGAGCGGTACATGCCGGCACTCCCAGCGCTGTGGTTACAGAGACAAGGGTCTCACTATAGCGGTACATGCCGGCACTCCCAGCACTGTGGTTACAGAGACGAGGGTCTCACTAACCATCCAGTCTGTAGGAATCAATGAATTCCATGTCAATGACAGAACCTGTCTCAAAAAATAAGATGGAGAACAAGCAAGAAAGACATCTGAGGTTGATTTCTGGTCTGCACATATGTGCACATGCTCACTCAAAATCGGGAGACCTAGAGATGGCTCAGTGGATAGGAGCACTTGCTGCTTCCTCAAGGGACTGGGGTTTGGTTCCCAGCACCTGTATTGAGCCGCTAACAACTCTGTCTTCAACACAATAGAGCACAGGGAAATTCTGAAGGCAAAGGTACACTGTGTGTACCTAGGAATCCATCCACATTTTACTGTAGACCGTGGGAAACTCTCATCTTCTTGATGAATTTACATTCTGTAGAGCAGGGTGTGTTTTTGTCATTAAGCTGCCAATGTGCATCTTCTATATCTAGCTTCAAACACTTGGGGGAGAGGAAATAACCAGGTAGTCCCTGGAGGACCATGTCCCAACTAGTGTTTTATGGATTTGATGGTAACTTAGCATACAGTTAATGATGGTATGCATGAAAAGCAAAGTCGTAAGACTTGTTGATAGAAAACCTTTTAAGTTTGGAGTCAGGCACACTTAAGCTGAGGTCATGAACTCTCTACCTATGGAAAAGCAGTATTGCCTGTGGTGGTTTGAATAAGAATGGCCCCATTAGCCCATAGATTTGAATGCTTCTTCATCAGGGAGTGGCACTATTTAGGAATAGAAGGTGTGGGCTTGTTGCAGTAGCTGTGGCCTTGTAGGAGGAATTATGTCATTTGAGGGTGGGCTTTGAGGTTTTCAGAAACCCAAGGCAGAGTTAGTGACTCTGTTTCTTCCTGCTTCTGGTAGATCCAGATGTAAAACTTTCAGCTCCTCCAGAACCATGCCTACCTGCCTTCTGCCACACTTCCTTCCATGCTGATAAAACTCCGCTATTGTAAGCAAGCTCCAGTTAAATGTTTGGGTTTTTTTATAAGAGTAGTCATGGTTATGGTGTCTCTTCCCAGCACTAGAACAGTAACTAAGACACCTCCTGTGTTCCTAGTTTATCATCGTCTGTAAGTCAGCAAAGTCAACTTTATACAGGGGAAGCTTCCAGATTATAAGTCAATGCAGGTTGGACCTACCTACTGATGACAAGACTGGTGACAACTGCTTTATTTCAACAGTGAAATAAATTGACTTTGGGAAATCACAGTTACCCTGGACCTAATTGCTATACCTTGAGATAATCACACTCTGCCTGAGCAGGGTGACAGTGGCACCACCATCGTGTTGAATGTAAGCTTCTGCAGGGAGTTCTTGTCAGCATTGCTTTTGAGAACATCAAAGTGCTCAGAAGGATGGCTCGTATGTAGGAGCTGCTCCCAAAATGCTCATTGGATAACTGGAGAAATCATTTCTATTGTGATATCTGGTCACCAGGGTGACACAAGAAGTCACCTAGTGGTACTAATATAAAGCCAATGTCTAGGATATATTCCCTAGTTGAGTTCTGATTTGCATTAGTATGGAGCATGGCCAAACATTCTGTTATTGCATCATTCATTCAGCAAACATTTCTTCGCTACCGAATGTCTTTGATGAATAGCAATTTATGGTAGGTCCTATGGAAACAAAGATAGAAGATAAATGCTCTCTGTCCACATGAATTTCACAGCTCGGGAGAAATACAGGCTGAAAATATTTTAAATCAAATTTGACTAGTACTAAGCCCAGAAATAGCAGTGGTGGTGGTGGTGGTGGGGTGATAGGAGGACAGAAACAGATATCGCAGTCTTAAAGGATCCAAGATCTTAAATCCACACTTAAGTTCATTCTTTCTGTTTTTCTCCATTCATTGTTCTTTATCTCAGCCAATGAGGCACCCAGGAAAGTTTAAAGCTCCCAGATTCCCCTCCTTTCCTCCTCAGTAGGTCCCAGGGTCTCTTCTTCCACAATTGCTTCCTTCTACAACTACTGTTCTCCCTGCAGACCAGCTGATACATCACCCGCCTTGTTATCCTGTCCCTTTTATCTGTCTCATGTCTGTTGTTTCTGCCTCCCTCCTTTGACCTCCCAGTATTCACTGCTACACTGCAGCCACAACTGTTCTCAAAACTGCGATAAAGCACACTCTGTCCACCATACTTGGAGTCACACCCCGTCTCCTCCCCTCTGATTGTCTGCCTTCCCATAGCATCTCATACTCACTTACCAGTCAGTCCACATCAGCCTCCCACCCCTGTCCTTCTAGAATGCTAAGTCCTCTCTATACCAAGAGGAGAGCTTTCTGTCTTGCTCTTTTCTGAGGAAGTTCTCCATACAGCTGGCTCCTTCTTACTTCCTCGTCTCACCCATGGATTATTGGTGGCCAGCTCTGACTACTCAAAGAATCCCTCCTCTATTCTCCTTCCTTAGTTTTCTTTCTTACCCTACTCATAGTCCTCAAACTTATATAGCATCCATTTGTTTGTGATTTTGAAATCCTACCCAGGAGACTAGAAGTTCCAAGGTGGATAAAACGTTTTCAGTCTTGGTGTCTATGTTTGGTCTCAGGGCCTTAAGACTGACTTCTGAAATTAGTTATGGGTTCCTCCTACTCATCCAAATTAGAGAAATTTACATCAAAGATATGATACTCTAAGGCTGATTTAAAAAAAAACTGTGTGTATGCATGTGTGTGTGTGTGTGCGTGTGTGTGTGTGTGTGTGTGTGTGTGTGTGTATGCATGTGTGTGTGTGTGCGTGTGCGCGTGTGTGCATGAGTGTATATGGCTGCAGGCAAGCATGTGCTATGGTGTGCATGAGATGATTAGAGGATAATTTTCATGACTCAAATGTTCTCTTCTACCCTGCCTAAGCAGGGTCTCTTTTGTTTCTGCTATGCCTTATATTCCAGGCTAGCTTGTCTGTGAAGCTCTCAGTGATTCTCTGGTCTCTCCAACTCCCACTCGCTATAGAGGAGTGCTAGGATTATGAATATATGCCATCTTTTATATGGGTTTGAAAGAGCAACTCAGGTAGCCAGGCTTTTACCATAAGCACATCTACCTGATGAATTACTCCATAGCCCCAAATATGATATTTTCCAAAGAACTATTAATATCCATTCATGTACATATGATATAAGAAGGATTTATATATGTATAGCCTGTGCACATAGGAAGTAGGTAAAATACAGAATATATTTAAAATTAGAGTACAAGCCCACACCATCATTGGATATCATTGGATATTATTCAATATAAATAAGTGCAAATATCATATGATAGTTTGGAAAATGCACCTGCTGGCTCAGTATGTTAGAAACACAGAAATAACAAAACAGTTTTCAGTGTGGACAGTATCGGTCCTCTTGATGTAACCAAAGCGTTGAAAAAAATTTCTTTTCTCTCCAAGATGGATTGAACAGCTGTGAATTCTGGAAGTATCCATAACTCACACCTCCCTCTCCTTTTGGTAAACGGTGCCCAGCGGGGCTGTGTGACAGAGAAGGTGAGATCAGGTTCGGCTGCTGCCACCAAACTTGAAAAGGGTTGATTGATACGACGTCGGAGGCTTTTTCACAAAGAATATAAATCAACAGCGATGACTGACAGCAAAATAAACATTCTAGAACCCGAGTAATTAGGAATATATTAGCAAGTAAAATAAACTTATTATCATTAGCAAAATTGGCAGCTACTTGCAATTTCCCCAGGGGCTATGTTTCTATGTTTCACTTTCTTTTCCCCCTGTGGATTAAATTAGGAATGGATTAATAGTTTTGGAGACAGTGTTTTAATTAATTTAGACTGTATTTACTTCTGTCCCTATCTGTAGCTAGCTAAGTTCAGTGGTCCACTGATAGTAATCTGTAGTTATCAGGTGTTTGTTTGTTTGGTGAGCTGGCCCCAGGTATTATAACACGGAGTCTGAATAAAACTGTTTACTCAATTCTCAGAGGAAGTTAAATTAGTAGATAAGGTTTTTCATGTTTTAAAAAGAATGTTTTAAAATTTTTCTCCTTTTGTATATTTTTTCAGGCCTTTAGCACCTGGTGCCACTTGTCTCTAGGAAATGCCAAGAAGTGACAAAACCAGTTAATTTGAAGCACTGCCTTGCTCAGACCAGTGACGTCGGCATTCTGGGAGACTGGCTGCTGTGAATAGACCTTTGTTGGCACCCAGAGAAGAGTTAAACATGTTGTCTCTCATATCCTCTGATACTGGCATTCCTCTCCAATGGGAAGAACATCTTTGAGTTTCATAAGGCACAAATTTGGAATCAGTGAGGGGGTTCTTATTACCACCAGGGAAAGTTACCCTGGCAACAGAATTGAGAGGACTGGGCAACTGTTGGAGATTTCCTGTATCGAGGGAGAGAGATGACATTTGTTCTTAATGTTAGAAGTAATTTCTTCTTGTCTTCATTTGGGAACCTTGAGTCAAGTGATTAGACTGACAAAATGATTTATGGAGGGAGCTGATTGCACATGGTTTGGGGTGAAGAATTTCCACATCAGATATAACAACTTTATACTTGGGGTTAGAGCTAAAACCTCTCAGTCACATGATATCAGTTGATCTGAAGGCCAAGATGAACCACTTGGTCAGTGAATCACCCCCCACGTGGTGGAATACAGATAAAAATGTCCTGACACCAAAGCTCAGATCAACCTTCCACCATGTAATGCATTGCTCTAAACACAGCTACTGGGAGAGTGGCATATCCTTTACCACAAGGGAAAACAGCAGGAAGTCCTGCCCTCTGTCCCAAGGACTCCTTCAGTAGATCTCTATCTACACTCTTCCTGTGTGAAACTGTGTCTGAGAGTATAACAGCTTGTGGAAAAAAAAATCTGTGAGTCATCCCAGAAAAGTTCTGAATTTGAGGGTGGTTTTGGAATCCCCCTCCCAGCCCAAACTTGATTTAAGTGTCATAATTAAAGAAAGGTATGGGGAAATTTGTACTTGCTCTTGTGTAATGAACAGCAGAGGCAAGGAAATTTGCAATGTCAGGAACTAGATATTCAGTGCATGCTGCAAAGCTGGAGATAGGATTGACAACCGGACATGACAGCAGCCATTTTCTATGATGAAACAAACACTCTGCCAAAGATACCAAGTGCACAGGTTTCCCCAGTGTCTCCATCTGTGAGTGCTCCTTCCAGGAAAGGCTCACATGGGTCTCCTACATTGGCTCGTTTTCCAGGATTGAAGCAAGCAAACAAACAAACAAACAAACAAATAAGGATTGTTTTAACTTTTACAGCAAATATATATATATATATATATATATATATATATATATATATATATATATATATATGGCATGAGATTGCTTTGTCACAGGAATTGGGGGAAAGGTATCAGATAACAAAACATGACAAATGTTTGCTACAACTATAAGGTGTGATTAACATGAACAAATGACTATCTACATGGTATAAATGATTATCTGCTCAGATGAATATGAAGAATCTACCCACTGAGGATAGGAGGAGCCAGATATACCAAGTACCTGTCGTTACCCAGAGGCACTGGAAGAATGGAGCTGAGTGTGTAGTGAAGCCTGCATAGGAGTACCATCAGAGACAGGAGACCTGGAAGGGAACAGGACATGCTAGGTGCCTGTACAAGGGATGATGATGGGATGATGTAGGTCTAGGGGTGTAATTCAACTTGTAGAGTACTTGCCTAATATGCTTGAGTTCGGGATTTAATCCTCCAGTGCTATACCCATTAGGGCATGGTGGGACAGCATATATTCCCTTCACTCAGCAGGTAGAGACAGGGAAATGAGAAGTTTAAGCTCATCCTCAGCTATGTAGAGAATTTAAGGCCAGTCTCCATTACAATGATACTCTTTCAAAAAGAAAAAGAGGAGGATGAGAAGGAAGGGGAGGAGAAGCAGGAGGAGAGGAAGAAGTAATTTGAGTGTATCAGGTCTTTTCTACCAGTTTAGGACAAAGTAGACCAAATTTCCTTATCCAAAACATAGGGATAATATTAGTATCCATGTTATAGGGTTACCATCTATTGTGGCAATTACTTTGCTAATATTGGACAGAATAGCTACATAATGTATTTCAATAATTCAGTTACTTAGCAAATATTTATTGGACATGCTACTCTCTATACTTATACAGAGAGCTTGGAACCAGAGCTGGAAACTCACTGGTAAAGAATAATTAAACAAAACAAAACCTTCTCTTCTTGTCCTCCAATGTCTTTCAATTTATAGTACGTTGCAGCATATATTTCAAGGTTAGCTCCAATAAAAGTTTTACATGAATTATGCCAATCACTTCTCATAAAGACTCATCTGTGGAAGGAAGAAAAGAATAAAGAAGGGAATTATAGAAGAAGGAAAGAAAGAAGGAAAGAGATGAAGGAAGGGAGGGAGTTAAAAAGGAAGGAATGTGTATAACCTCAGGAACTTAGAGTGAAAAAATTGTTGAAACAAAGAAGTACAATTCATACCAAATACAATGGCCACCACATTGACTACACATTATGAAAACACTAAATTATATGGAACAATGGAAAATAAGAGCCACATATCTTTTTAGGCCAGGGTCCTTGAAACTGATTCAGTCCCCAAAGGAAAAGCAAAGAAGTAGGAGGTCTATTTTGCTGTTGCTGGAATCTTAAAAGAAAACCGCTCCTCACGATTTATTTCATCTACTTTATAGACACAAAATGTTGCAGTGGTTTGCATGGAAAGCACTGCTCATCCTGTTATGTTTGCAGGAGTCAACAAAATGAGTCTATATAAATCAGGATTTGCGTAAGCAGACGCTCATCCCGACTGCTTAAACTAATTCACTTTGAAGAAAATAACTTCACGCAGAGTTGCCACGCCATTTCCCAATTCCCCCGCTGTCAGTGAACTTTCTAATAACCACAGTCCATTGTTCAATGTCCTCAGACCTCCTGGGTCCTCTGTTTCTGAACAATTCAGTACTGGGATGTCAGCTAAGGGGAGGCAAAGCAAATGCAGCATAGGCTAAGCTATAACAAAGAACCAAAACATTCCTGGTTCCAAAGCTGTCAAGTCCCTGCCCATGGAAGAGCTCTCCTGCTAGATTTTGTTGCACATGCCCCAAGAGGAGAAACTGTCTGATGATCTTCCTGGTTCATGTTCTAGATAACTCCTGACAAGGACACCTGAATGGGTTTGGATTCTACCAAACCCACACACATGATCATAATATCGGATACAACAGAACTTTTGGAATAGACTGCCCCAAGAGTTTATTTATTTACTCACTTAGAAAATATTTATTAGCCACCCAAGTATCAGTGCCTGTACAGAGAGAGCTAGGGCTCAAAGGTAGAAACAAATCATCAGGAAAAGGACTCTCTCAAGTAGGCTTTAGTCGAGAATGTGATGGGGCATGGAATTCAGGTTTGCAGGCAAAATTCTGATTCACTTTGTTCTAGTAGTATAATTTCAGCGGAATTTTGCTTCCTTGCCTGTTCTGTGCTATTAATAGCATGGCCTGCATCTGGAGCCCTCTGTGAGAATGAATAAGTTAGCAATCTCAAAGCGTATAGGCAAGGTTGAGCACACTTAAACATCTTAAGTATGCTTAAAACATTTAAAGGACTTTTAACCAGGGTAGATATTCAAGCTTTCAATTGCTTATGAATGAAAGAATGAAATAATTCAGTCCCCCAGACATCAAGAGTTCACAGGACAATTCTAAGGCCATATTGACACTGTGTACTCTTGCAAGGGACATCATGAGTTATTGGGCAGTAGAATGGATAGAAGGAATGGGAGGGAGTAACTGCCTCTGTCAAATTGTAAAACTGTACCTTGTCTACCTTCATGGAGCAGTCATCTTCTATAGGACACACTTCTTAATAATGTTTATATTGGAGATTAAGTTCAGACATAAGCTCCCAAGAGAATCAAAATATATCAGCCTCTGTGACAAGTAGAGGATTTCAGAGTAAGGTGGGAAATTCATTGCCAGTTGGGTGTAAGTAAGGGTGAGAATAGAAGTTCAGAGCTAACATATCAGACACCTAAATTACAGAAGCCCTGGAGAAACTTTTCAGAGTAACGGTTCACAAACTGTGGGTCTCAACCCCTACAGGGGTGGCATAGCAGATACCCTGCATATAGGATATTTACATTTTGATTCATAATAGCAGCAAAATGTCAGTTATGAAGTAGCAGCAAGATAAGTTTATAGTTGGGGGTTATCACAACATCAAGAACAGCATTAATGTTACAGCATTAGGAAGGTTGAGAACTGTTGCTCTAGAGTCCTGAAATCCTTTATCCTGAGCCTGATCTCATGCTTTTCTTAGAACTTACCATTCTACCTGAAATATGTGAGTACCAGCTTCTTCTGAGAATCTGGATCCTTTTAGCTTCTATAAGCCCCTGCTGTCAAAACTCCTAAGTTCAAGCAGAGGTAAAATTTCAAGTGCTCTTGGCACTTGATTTCCAAGAGTAATATGACTTCAGCACTCACAGGCACAGCCAGAGATATTGTCAGGTGGAAATAGGGAAGGTGTAACTCTCAGAGAGGGAGTCATCTGACTGGTGCCAAGCAGAGATAAGCATGTAGGTTTGAGTCATATGTCTAATCACAGCTGCACTACATTGTTCTGTTTAAAAAAAAAAAAGGATAAAAACAAAACCACAACAAATAACAACAACAACAAAAACCCCAGGAAGTGGAGAATTGGGCATATTTGTAGAGATAGTAGATATCACTTAAATTTATTCTGAGTGCTATTGGTCATCTCCTGGAACTCCAAAGTACTTTTCCCACTAAGGGGATATGGTGCCTAAGATCCTGTCATTCCGGTTCAGTGCTTCTGGCTTGGCCAGGGAGGGGCACTATTTCTTATCTACTCTCTCAGAATTACTGTTCAAGACTCCTCTGTGCAATTTGATCTAGGCCATACTGATGATCACCACCTGCCCTCCTCCATGCCACGCCTGTTGAGTTTCTTGTCTCTGCCACATGCATGCCCTTGTCTACACTTGGCCCAGCCTATGATGGCTAACAGCCAATGCTGAACGGGCACCTCTTGAAATCATAAATTTCTTTGCACTTAGCAATGCTCAATAAATCTTTTTAAATGCATACAGACTGCACAAATTAAGCACCATGCACTATGTTGGTTTACTGTGACTAGAGAATATTTTTTTAAAAATCTTTTACAAATTGCATTTTTTATAGCAAATGGAGAGCTATATTTACATTTGCAACTATGGCACACCTACATTCTACTAAGTTGTGCCACATTAAATATTATCTGAACATTTGAGGAGGAATGATTAATCTTAACCGACTTTTCTTAGAGCCTTTGGACACTTGAGAAATGGGGCCAGGGGAAGTACCAGGCATACATTGTAAGCTTAGAAAGGACACTTCTATGCCTTATAATTAAAAGTGTGGTGTGTTGGAGAAGTGGGACAGAACATAAATATATATATATATATATATATATATATATATATATATATATATATATATATATACACATATATGTGTGTGTGTGTGTGTGTGTGTGTGTGTAGAGATAGAGATAGAGATAGAGATAGAGATAGAGACAGAGACAGAGATAGATAATTGTAGGGAGTGAGTGAATGTAGAACTATGATTTAAAAGGTTGTAACTGAATGGTAACAAGCAATCTATAATGAACCTAGTTTTAAAAAAAAAACGTCCTAAGCTCTTATACAATTGTTTAAAAAGAAAAACAAAATTAAAACAATCTTTCAGTTCAGACATATTATTTAAGCTCCACAAAGTTTTGTTTGTTTGTGTTCAGCTTATTATTTGTCTTAGACACAGGGACAGATGCTAAAGATGTTTAAGGTCAAAACTCTAGTAAACAGAGTGGGAGCCAAATCAAATCTTCGTGACTTTTCACAAGTCAAATAGAATTGAGAGTAAAGAGAAAACAGGCAGAAAACACGCCCAGGGAAAGATCCCATTAAGAAGTAAGGGTTCTGTGACTCTGATCTGGGCGGGACTGCTCCAAGGAAAGCCACAGGTGGGGACAGGGAACAGGATTAGATCAGGGACAGTGGAGCTAGCCACTGTTATTCTTACTGCTTCTCTTCCGGAAGTCAGAAAAACCAGCGCCACCTGACCTCCTGCGGCTGCCATAGAATCCCCGTTGCCATGACTCCCGGATTGCGTCCTACACGCTCAGAGACTCAGCTGCTAAGGGGAATCCTGCCTGCCGGTCTCCTTGTTTCCCTGACCAGATATCCAGAAAAGCACCATGGGCCGAAGTAAGCGACCATCACCCTCGGTGGGCTCAGCACCCGCTTCCCACTGCCAGCCAGTTCCCCCTCCTCCCACCGCAGCGCCAGCCCCCAGGTGCCTCAACTGCAGCAGGCTCTCTGACTTCTGCCCAGTACTCCTCAGATCTCCTCGAGATCCCCTAGGTCCTTTTGGGTCTGCTCAAGGCCCCTGAAGTCCTACCATGATATTTCATTGTCCTGTAGGTCCTCCTAAATCCTTTCAGGAGTTTTTGGGTCCCTTCAAGTCCCTTAAGTCTTACAAGGTCTCTTGAGGTCCCCTCAGATTCCTTATGTCCTCTCAAGTGCCTGCTATGTTCTCTCCACTGGCCAGCAGCTAGCCAGTCTATGAAGTGGGCTTCAGGGAGAAAGGGGGTTCGGGAAGACCTGATGGCTCAGCCTTAGCATATGACTGTGAAGTCCTGGGTCACAGATTCTGTGTGCTACCATCTCACTGAATAAGATAGTGCAGTCTAATGGAGGAGGGCACCAATTTTCAGAGCCGTGGATTGATACACACCCTTCTCTATGGCCATCCTAAAAGCTCTATGACTTTGCACTGGAACCCCATCTTTGAACCTCAGCGTCCTCATTTCCACAGCAAGGTTTTATTCTACAGACTTAGTAAATAGGTAAAAGTGTTTATCTAAAACTATTATAACTGTCCTCAAAACAATGTGAAGAGACAAGTATTTTTAGATTAGATTGAATCATTTCTATTATCAAGGAATTTTTTATGCCAACAAATGGCATTTGCATGTAGTTATCATTGTCAAAGTATCACCATATGTGTATATGGCATGTGTGTGTGTTTGTGTGTGTGTGTGTGTGTGTGTGTGTGTGTGTGCATGGGTGTGCAGATTCACATTTGTGTGCATATGGAATCTGGAGTTTGGCATCTGATATCTCCATTGCTTCCCACAGTATTTTCTTTAAATCAGGATCTCTCATTTGAAATAGAGCTCATTCAGTAAATTCAGTAAACTGGCTGACCAATGAGTTAGAGGGGCTTTACTATCTCTGCCTCTCCAGTGCTAGGGCTAGGATTACAGACATACCCTCCTCCATGGGTGATAATAATCTGGACTCATGCCTTCATCCTTTACCAGCTGAGTCATATCCTCATCCTCCATAATTAATATTTTTAGTCAAGAGACTGATTGGGGCTGGGGCACAGTTCAGCAGTAGAGCACTTGGAAGTCTCATAGAAAAAGAGGAGAGGAGGAAAGAGGATTGGGAGGGAGAGAATGAGGGAGGAAGGAAGGGGTGATGGAGAGAGAGTTGACTGAATGAATGAATGCAAGATGATAAACATAAATAATGAAGGAGAGTAAGATGGTGGGGTTTCTTTTTGCCCTGGAAATCTGCAAGAGGTCACCTTTACAAATGTTCTGTTCAGAAGCTAGAGATTTTTCACCAGGTACCTAATTAGCCATGTAGGATTGGTGGAAGAGAGTGTCCTGAAATGAATGAAGTCCAGACAGCACTTTCATAAGTGCTCACACATTTCATGCCAGGTTCAGATGTTTTCCATGCACTTTTTTTTCTCTCTCTCAACAATGTTCCAAGTCAGGAAACTATGATCAATGGATCCATTTTTATGGGAGGTGACACAGAGCTGAGAACCACCTTGGCCAATATCTGATTGCAGTACTAAGAAAGAATGGAAAGATTTTAGGGGCCTTCTTAGACATACTCTCCTGTCTGTGATTAGTTTTTGTCAAGTTAATGCAAATTAGAGTCACCTGAGAAGACAGTCTCAGTTGAGGAACTGTTTATCAGATTGTTCTAGAGGCAAGTCTGTGAGGATATTTTCTTGATTAATGTTTGATGTGGGAAGGCCTTGCCCACTGTGGATGATACCATACTCAGTCAGGGAGTCTTGAGTTGTACAAGAAAGCAAACTGAGCAGGCAGGCAGGCCATGGAGAGTGAGGCTGTAAGCATCATTCCTCCATGGTTACTTCCTCAAATCAAGCTCCTGTTCTGACTTCTCCCAGTGACAGATCATGATCTGGGAGTTATAAGATGAAATAAACCCTTTCCTCTTCAGGTTAGTTTTGGTCATAGTGTTTAGTCACAGCAACAAAAACAAATTTGGACACCCCTGCTCCACCTTGAATAGCTTTCTACTTGCTAAGTGTCTTCAGTTTTCTAGAAGAGTTTGTGGTAAGTAGATTTTTCCTTACATGGTTGGTATGGTTTAATTATGGAAATGTGTGTCCCTAAATTCTCTTTGCTAGAAGGCTTGTTACTCCATATCTAGCTACTTGAGGTGACTGACAGCTCCTTAATCTACCCTTGTGTTTTTAATGAGCTTGGTAGTTTTCATCTTATTAAGCAATTTAACATATCTTTATTAATTTTAGGGGAGGTACATAATATTTATAATATTCTCTGTATCCTTTAATATTTGCATAGTAGATATAATATTATGTATATATATGTATACATATACGTATACGTATATGTATATGTATATGTATGCTCTGTGGATCCTTGAATGTTTATATATTAGTATTATCTCCTATTACAAAAAATGGCAATTTATTCCATCCATTTTTTGGCTACGTCAGAATAAAGCTTAAAAATTTCATTTTCTTAACTCACCAGCTTTGATTTTCATAAATAGCATATATTATAATATCATATTATATATCATGTTATATATAGTCTAGAGTTTAGTTGGTGCAGTTTGGCAATGTGAATCCTAACCAGGACCCCATCCTGGACTCTTGCTCTTGTGTTTCAGCCTGGTCCTGGCACTCAGCTTTCCCTGACCTATTGTTTCAAGATAAGAACCTCTTTAATATACCTGCAATTGCTTCCCCTGGTCTCCACACTTAGCTTTTAATAGTCCACTAGGGTCTCTTATCCTTTCCCTGGCAGCTGTGTTTAGTCAGAGCCCCTATATGGACCTGTCCTTTAAATGACATGCCTGAGAGGTCATACTCACTATTGCATTCCTTTCCATTAATGGTCCCCCACTGTTTCACCCCAGGCCAAGCTTCACAAATACACAGCATTTGAGGGTCTAACACCACCTGTGTCCCTCTGAAGGCCTCTACCAGAGTCCATGTTGCCATTCTGGCAGCAGACTTGAATTCAAACCCACATCTTTCTTAGCTAGCGTAAGGTTTCATGGGCCACTATGGCGATGAGTACTTCTTGGTTGGGCTTCCCAAGAAACAAACTTCTCAGCCTTAGCATGGTAGAGATTTACTCTGGGGGATTCTTAGGGTAGATAGGTAAGAAAGCAAGATTAGCCAAGGTAGACAAAAGACATCTCAGATAGTTAACCCCAGGGCCTCCAGACTTGTATTGGATTTTTCGAATTTCTCACACAGAGATAAGAGATGGTGCTTCAACAGCCCCTTTCCCACCAGTCATCCACTTATGGACTTTTGTGATCAGATATTAGATGGGTCAGGAGTGAGGCAACTGGAAGGAACGTGAACAACTGAGGGCCAGCAGAGATCCCAGCAGCTGAAGGAATTAATCTGTTAATTTTGAAGAGCAACACATTGTGTTATCCAAGATGGCCTGGAGTGTCCTTTACTAATTTGCTTGTTTGGCAAACATCTATGCACACTTCAAGGTTCAGGTCTCTCTTCCATGTAGCCTCTTCTGACCTCCCTTCTTTGACTCAGCAGCCCAAACCACATTTTCTGAGTTCTTTTGCTATGGTTTCTCATGCTTTTTAAATGAGACAGCCACAACAACAGCCATTAAAGGTATCACTGGATTAGGGACCAGTATGCATCCTGATGCCCATTAAGTCTGTAAGAAAAAGCACATGTGTTGTCTTACAAATTCTAATAAGTAAATATTTTGCTACTATGAAAGGTAAACTACTTATTTGTAATCCCATGTTTCTGTTAAATATCTTTTATTTCATATATATGTATGCATATACATATATGCACATGTATATACTTGCAACATTTTTCAAGATGTTTGAAAAGTCTGTGAAGTCTGCTGTGAACATACTGGTTGATTTTTGTCCAGTCCAGCAAAAAAGACAGCATTGTTTTCAAAACATGATAGAAAATGTAAAGAAATGGCCAGGATGTGATGGTTCATGCTTAGAATCCTGGACTTGGGAAGCTGAGGCTTGTGGGAGTTTTGCCATGAGATTGAGGCTACATAATGAATGTCGGCTGCATTGTGAGACCCTAAGTCAGACAAGCAAACAAAGCCTAAAAAAACAAATGCCAAATTGTTTTGGCTTTGGAATTTTGTCAAATTTTACTGAGTACCTTGAAAACCTTTGCATAAGTAAACATGTTGGGACATACTTTCATAGCTCAGAAACTTTATTCTGCTTCACACTGTAGCCTCACTCAGGTTATGTGTGTGTGATGTGTTCATGTGTATATTTATATATTTGTATATGCGTGTGCCCTAGCATGTGCAGGAGGTCAGAGATCAGCCTCAGAGTTTTTCCATCATTTTCCACTTTGTTGAAGACAGGGTGTCTTTGCTGTTTGTCAAGCCAACTGACCTGAGAGTTTCCCGAGCTCTTCTTGCCTACATGCCCCATCTTGCTGTAAGAACACTGACTGGAGACATGTGCTATTTCATCTGAGTTCTAGAGATTCTAGTTCACATCCTCATGTTTCCATAGCATGTGCTTCACCGACTAAATCATCCACTGAAGCTGCACAAAGGGCATTTTTGCAAATATATGTTAAAGATTTAAGATGCCCAGTCTGACTAATCAGTATTAGTTCAATGTTGGTATTCCTCAGTGCCCTGCTTAAATGAGGTAAGTATGTTAGAGCCCTCAAATCCTTCCCTGGTCCCTCTTTACTGCAGGTATGCAAATGTCAGTGAGAGCCTCCTTCAAGTAGGACATCTTTTAAAGTTCCATCTGAGGTTTCTGTTTTGTTACTAGTGGTTTTCTGAATGAAAAAGCAGAAGTAGCATTTCATGTGGCATGGTCTCTATCCTATCCAATACACCATTGCAGCACTGTTGCTCTTGAAAGTGTTGCATGATGAGGTTTTTAATGCTACCAAGGAATTTTTAGGTCCTAGAATGATCTCATGTAAACACAGTACTGTATTTCTGGTATAGGACTTTCTGAAGGTAGGTAGTGTTGCTTGGAGATAAAAAAATGCATGGTTAAAACTAGGTGGTGTGGCCAGGTGTGGTGGCACATGCCTTTAATTCCAGCACTCAGGAAGCAGAGGCAGAGAGGTAGAGAAGCAGAGGGCAGGGGTGGGGAGAAGAAGAGAGAGAGGAAGAAAGGCAAGTAGGCAGAGGCAGGTAGATCTCTATAAGTTCAATGCCAGCCTGTTCTACAAAGCAAGTTCCAGGACAGCTAGGGCTATTACACAGAGAAACCTTGTCTCAAAACAAAAACAAATGAACAGACCAACAAAAAAACCACCACCACCACAAACAACAACAAAAATCTAGGTGGTATGTTTTGAGCACTGGCAAGTTAAGTACATCATATTTGTTTTTATAAATTATTATATATGTATGGCTCTCCATTGAGTACCTTTTCTCATCAATATGAAACCATTTACATATGGAAAAAATCTAGGTGGAATGAAAATTGCAAAATTCCTTCCCATTTAAAAGTGCAAAACACTATCTCCTCCATGCACCATGTAGAAACTCTTGAAATCTCTTCGCAGGGGCTGAATCTGGGTTTCACACTGATATTTGCCATGACTGGTAAGACAGTCTTAGGTAACAGTTTCTGGAGACCTGTAAAACAGTATGCCATGTAACAGCTGGCCCATTTATAAACCTACTCGAGTGTTTTGACTGGCTTGATCTAGGGCAGGAGGTCACAGCTGCTCTAGGTTGATGAGCACCTATCATGTCCAGAAGTCAACATTTTACAGCTTCCCCTCCCCCCCATCCACCAACTACAGTTCCTACAGTCTATCTGCCTCCTCTTCTGTGATGTGTCCTGAGCCTTGGATGCTCCACTTGATATCCACCCCCCACCCATACCACGTGTGTAGTGCTAATTGGATGATGTAGGGTGTTCATTAACAAAAAAATAAGTGGGCATCAAATTTCACGGGAGATAGAGTGGGGGTCCTGAGAAGACTTGGAGGTAGTGATGGATGGATATGATAAAAAATACATTATAAAATGTATGAAATTCTCAATGAAAACATTAAAAAAATGTTAGTTTTTTTTTAAGTTCAGAAAATGGCCACTAAGAATTTTCATAGAACCATGGTACTACCTCCCTTTGTAATTCTACACTTTAAAAAAATTCTCCTAATTGTATATAGTAGTTGCTTCTCAGAAGATACATTATTGTTCTGATCATAACTGTGGGGATTCTCATATCTGTGAGATTGGTTTCCATGCTAAAAGAGTCTCCTTCATCCTGCCCATTTAAACTGATAGCAATTCTTACCATGTTAACTCTTGCACATAGGAAATAAGAAGAAACATAATTCCTTCCTAATGTCTATCCACAATGCTAAAAGGGAAAATTTGACATTCATATTCTGGCAACCTGTTTTACTTGTCTAATCTCACAATGATATTGTGGGAGTTGCAGCTAGAGAAGAATTTTTTCGGTGGCAGTAGCCCATCCTCTCAGCTTCCAGGGCTGAAAAAGTGGGGAAGAGCTTGAGACAGCAGAGCTGGAGTAGGCAGTGATACAGTTAGCAGAACTGGAGTAGGCAGTGATACAGTTAGCAGAGCTGGAGTAGGCAGTGATACAGTTAGCAGAGCTGGAGTAGGCAGTGATACAGTTAGCAGAGCTGGAGTAGGCAGTGATACAGTTAGCAGCCAGGTTACCTGAGTGGGCTATGTAGGTAGGTCCTTACGGATCAAGAGATACTTAAGATACTGCCAGGATTCTCATGCACACATTTGACTTGACCATGGGTAGCAACTATCAGTGATCCAACTAGTAGGGTTATGTATTCATGTATACATCAAGCTAATCCTCAACCAGAATGTGGGAACAAGATAAGTAATGGTTCACCAAGCTATACACCAAACTGCTAAATAAAGTACAAGTTCCCCCCAGATCAAGCCAGTCAAAACACTCGAGCAGGTTTATAAATGGGCCAGCTGCTACATGGCATACTGTTTTACAGGTCTCCAGAAACTGTTACCTAAGACTATCTTACCAGTCATGGCAAATATCAGAGACTTGAAGCTCTTAACATACAGATCTTTCACTTCCTTAGTTAGAGTCATACCAAGTTATTTTTATATTATTTGTGACTATTGTGGAGGGTGTTGTTTCCATAATTTCTTTCTCAGCCTATTTATCCTTTGTGTAGAGAAAGGCCATTGATTTGTTTGAGTTAATTTTATATCCAGCTACTGCACTGAAGCTGTTTATCAGGTTTAGGAGTTCTCTGGTGGAATCTTTAGGATCACTTATATATACTATCATATTATCATATTATCAGCAAATAGTGATATTTTGACTTCTTCCTTTGCAATTTGTATCCCGTTGACCTCCTTTTGTTGTCGAATTGCTCTGGCTAGGACTTCAAGTACTATAATGAATAGGTAGGGAGAAAGTGGGCAGCTGTGTCTAGTCCCTGATTTTAGTGGGATTGCTTAGAGTTTCTCTCCATTTAGTTTGATGTTGGCTACTGGTTTGCTGTAGATTGTTTTTATTATGTTTAGGTATGGGCCTTGAATTCCTGATCTTTCCAAGACTTTTATCATGATTGTGTGTTGGATTTTGTCAAATACTTTCTCAGCATATAACCAGAGATCATGTGGTTTTTGTCTTTGAGTTTGTTTATATAGTGGATGACATTAGTGGATTTCCATATAATTAAACCATCTCTGCATCCCTGGAATGAAGCCTACTTGGTCATAACAGATGATCGTTTTGATATGTTCTTGGATTCCGTTAGCGAGAATTTTATTGAGTATTTTTGCATCGATATTCACAAGGGAAATTGGTCTGAAGTTCTCTATCTTTGTTGGATCTTTATGTGGTTTAGGTATCAGAGTAATTATGGCTTCATAGAATGGATTGGGTAGAGTACCTTCTGTTTTTATTTTATGGAATAATTTGAGGAGAATTGGAATTAGGTCTTCTTTGAAGGTCTGATAGAATTCTGCACTAAACCCATCTGGTCCTGCCTTTTTTGGTTGGGAGACTATTGATGACTGCTTCTATTTCTTTAGGGGATATGGAACTGTTTATGTCATTAATATGATCCTGATTTAACTTTGGCACCTGGTATTTGTCTAGAAATTTGTCTATTTTGTCCAGGTTTTCCAGTTTTGTTGAGTATAGCCTTTTGTAGTAGGATCTGTTGATGTTTTGGATTTCCTCAGGTTCTTTTGTAATGTCTCCTTTTTCATTTCTGATTTTGTTAATTAGGATACTGTCCCTGTGCCCAATAGTTAGTCTGGCTAAGGGTTTATCTATCTTACTGATTTTTCTCAATTTTGCTCTTCTTATAAGCAGTTATCTGGGATCTTGGTTGTTCTTTTCTTTCTCTGATGTGAAGAGCTGCGCAGTGCCGTGCCTTTAAGATGGTGCTGGCTTCCGCCTTCCGCTAGCCCGATAGCAAGTGCTCTCAGGGATACAAGTCCTCAATTGGCTAAGGCTGATGATCTGGCTTGCTTCCGTATATGTGGACCTATCTGCTGCCGCCACATGGCTTACTGGGATAGGTTGGCCTAAGACTATTTAGCCTATGGGCTGGCTTTCCCCGTGTTCTATTAGTCAGAGTCAGTTAGTGAGGGTCAGTTAGTCAGAGTCAGAGTGAGTGAGTCAGGGTTAGTTTGGGAAAGCTAGGTCAGAGTAGTCAGAAGAAGTTTATTCAAGGTTTCCTGAATAAACTGTTTAAGGAAGAGCTCGGGGGTTTTGTCCTTCTTGCTGGAGAGAGGCGACACCATGAAGTTCTAAATGAGCAATTATTGGTTAAGTACCGAATGGCCTTTCTTTGACCTTTATCAGTGAGATTGTGATCTAGCTGCTCTCTCTGTCTTAGGTCCGTTAGTAGATCTTATCCAATTTGGTCTGGGGTCACCAGGAGAACCTATATTCATGTCCTTACAGCTGTCAACTGTCAAGTCCTCCTCCATCTATGCAGCAAAACAAACACAGATATTAAACATGCAAAGACAGAGACTGAAGGTTTTATTGTGTCTCTTTTCTTTGCCTCCCATGATGGCTCTACACAGACCCCATGAGGTGGACAGCAAACAGGATTTGTCTGATCTCTCTCTGTCTGAGAACTGCTTGGGCCTGAAGAATTGACGCTTGGCTGCAAAGAAACTCCAGCATGTTAATAACATAATAACCCGACACAGAACAATGGGAATGGGAATATAATATGCTGCAAATTTTCTTTCAGTCACAGAAGATCTTATTAGACGGAATGCTGAGCACAACGACTGTGTAATTTTTTCCCTGGAGGAACTCTCCTTGCATCAGCAAGAAATAGAAAGGCTAGAACATATTGACAAATGGTGCCGGGACTTAAAAATTCTCTATCTTCAAAATAACCTCATTGGAAAAATTGGTAAGTCTCATTCATTTTTGTTTCTCATAACATTTTTTTTAAAGATTTGAAGAGGAGAACTTTGAAAAACAACTGAATAAGAAGGCCATGGGAAAAAGACACACCACCACTCAGTAGATGTTTGCAGAATATTCCCCAGGCATCCTCCCTATGTGTTGGCCCTGGCGTCCAGAGGGATGCTGTTATGGAATTGGAAGCAGAGTTAAGTGTGAGGTGCACATAATCTCCTACCAGTTTTCAAAGTGGGAGGATATGAGTCATGCATTTTCCATAGCTATATATCTCTCTGCAAAACTGGAAAGATCATACTGGGATTTAAAATCCATATATATATATATATATATATATATATATATATATATATATATATTTAAAAAGTTACAGATGCCCAAACTTGTAAGCAACCAAGATATCCTTCAGACAACTATGCTATATCCATTAAATAGAATGTTATTCACAGCTTAAAAGAAAGGGCTACTGAGGCATGAAAACACAGAAAAGAGTCCTCAGTGTACATAACCAAGAGCAACCAGTATGCAAATGCTAAGCCCACGTGAGTCTAACTGATATTCAGGAAAAGGCAGGAGTATAAAAACCACAAAAGATCAGTGCTTTTCAGGAGCTTCTAGCAATGAACAACAAATAATCAGAGCGTATAGGATAATGTGGATACATGCTTGTTTGACATTATGTTTCATAAAAGTAGCAAAGTGACTGTTATGAAGTAGCAACAAAAATAATTTTATGCTTGGGGGTCACAACATGAGGAACTGTATGAAAGGATCACAGCATTAGGAAGGTTGAGAAACACTGAGGAAGAATAAGTGTGAGATTGATGATATGTCAAAGTAGGCTTATCAGTTTTGAAGAGTCTATCACCTTGGGATAAGATATTAATAGCGGGACTGTGGAGGGTGAGCGAGCAGAGTGCAGAAGCAACAGAATTTCTGCAGAAACCCCTCAGTTTCTGGGACAGACACCCATTTCTGGCTGCAGAAATCTGGGCACCTTCCCCACCAGAGGAGAGGTGGCCGCCCGGGAGGGCTGCAACCCCCAGAGCAGGCTGTGCAGGTGAGCACACAGACTGCAGAGGCAACCCATCTTCTGGGACAGGCCCTGTTTCTGGCCTTCAACTTCAACCAGAAGGCAAGTCTGAACGCCAGACCTCTGGGCACCTTCCCTGCAAGAGGAGAGCTTGCCTAAAGAGAGTACTCTGACCACTGAGACTTAGAAGAGAACTGGACTCCCAGGACAGCTGACAGAGGCTAACAGAATCACAGGAGGAACAGGCTCCAACCAGAAACAACTATAACAACTAACACCGGGATTACCAAATGGTGAAAGGCAAACATAAGAATCTTACCAATAGAAAACAAGACTGCTCACCATCATCAGAACCCAGCACTCCCACCTCAGTCAGTCCTGGATAACCCAACACACCCCAAAAGCAAGATTCAGATTCAAAATCATGTTTCACGATGCTGGTAGAGGACCTGAAGAAGGACTTCAATAACTTACTTAAGGAAATACAGGAAAACAGCGCTAGAGAGGTAGAAGTCCTTAAAGAATCACAGGAAAACACTGCTAAACAGGTGATGGAATTGAAGAAAACTATCCAAGACCTAAAAAGGGACGTAGAAACAATGAAGAAAACCCAAACTGAGACAACTCTCGAGATAGAAACACTAGGAAAGAAATCAGGAGCCATAGATGCGAGCATCAGCAACAGAATACAAGAGATCGAAGAGAGAATCTCTGGTGCAGAAGATTCCATAGAGAACATGGACACAACAATCAAAGAAAATGCAAGATGCAAAAAGATCCTAACTCAAAACATCCAGGAAATCCAAGACACAATGGCAAGACCAAACAGACGGATAATAGGGATAGATGAGAATGAAGATTATCAACTTTAAGGGCCAGCAAATATCTTCAACAAAATTATAGAAGAAAGCTTTCCAAACCTAAAGAGAGAGATGCCCATGAACATACAAGAAGCCTACAGAACTCCAAATAGACTGGACCAGAAAAGAAATTCCTCCCGACATAATAATCAGAACAGCAAATGCACTAAATAAAGACAGAATATTAAAAGCAGTAAGGGAAAAGGGTCAAGTAACATATAAAGGCAGGCCTATTAGAATTACACCAGACTTCTCACCAGAGACTATGAAAGCCAGAAGATCCTGTACAGATGTTATACAGATACTAAGAGAACACAAATGCCGGCCCAGGCTGCTATACCCAGCAAAACTCTCAATTACCATAGATGGAAAAACCAAAACATTCCATGACTAAACCAAGTTCACACAATACCTTTCCACAAATCCAGCCCTTCAAAGGATAATAAAGGGAAAAACCAACACAAGGACAGAAACTATACCCTAGTAAAAGCAGGAAAGTAATCCTTCAACAAAGCTAAAAGAAGACAGCCACAGTAAAAGAATCCCAACTTTAACAACAAAAATAACAGGAAGCAACAATTACATTTCTTTAATTTCTCTTAACATCAATGGACTCAATTCCCCAATAAAAAGGCATAGACTAATAGTCTGGCTACACAAACAGGACCCAACATTTTGCTGCTTACAGGAAACCCACCTCAGTAAAAAAAAGACAGACACTACCTCAGAGTGAAAGGCTGGAAAACAATTTTCCAAGCAAATGGTCCTAAGAAACAGGCTGGAGTAGCCATTCTAATATAGATGAAAATTGACAACCAACCCAAAGTTATCAAAAAAGACAAGGAGGGGCACTTTATACTCATCAAAGGTAAAATCTACCTTTGATATTTAATAACAGCATTAATAATAGAAAGCCAGCATTCACATGGAAACTGAACAACACTCTACTCAATGATACCTTGGTCAAGGAAGAAATAAAGAAATTAAAGACTTTTTAGAGTTTAATGTAAATGAAGCCACAACATACCAAAACTTATGGAACACAATGAAGGCATTCCTAAGAGGAAAACGTGTAGCCCTGAGTGCCTCCAAAAAGAAACTAGAGAGAGCATACACTAGCAGCCTAATAGCAGACCTAGAAGCTCTAGAACAAAAGGAAGCAAATTCACCCAAGAGGAATAGAAGGCAGGAAATAATCAATCTCAGGGCTGCAATCAACCAAATGGAAACAAAAAGAACTATTCAAAGAATCAACCAAACCAGGAGCTGGTTCTTTGAGAAAAATCAGTAAGATAGATAAACCCTTAGCCAGACTAACTAGAGGGCAGAGGGACAGTATCTTAATTAACAAAATCAGAAATGAAAAAGGAGACATAACAAAAGAACCCGAGGAAATCCGAAACATCATCAGATCCTTCTACAAAAGGATATACTCAACAAAACTGGAAAACCTGGATGAAATGGACAACTTCCTAGACAGATTCCAGGTACCAAAGTTAAATCAGGGTCATATTAATGACATAAACCGTCCCATTTCCTCTAAAGAAATGGAAGCAGTCATCAATAGTCTTCCAACCAAAAAAAAGCCCAGGACCGGATGGATTTAGGGCAGAGTTCTATCAGACCTTCAAAGAAGACCTAATTCCCACTCTCCTCAAACTATTCCACAAAATAGAAACAGAAGGTACTCTACCCAATTCATTCTATGAAGCCACAATTACTCTGATACCTAAACCACACAAAGATCCAACAAAGATAAGACCAATTTCTCTCATGAATATCTATGCAAAAATACTCAATAAAACCCTTGCAAACCAAATCAAAGAGCACATGAAAATGATCATCCATCATGACCAAGTAGCCTTCATTCCAGGAATGCAGGGATGGTTTAATATATGGAAATCCATTAATGTAATCCACTATATAAACAAATTCAAAGACAAAAAAACACATGATCTCTGGTTATTTGCTGAGAAAGTATTTGACAAAATCCAACACCTATTCATGATAAAAGTCTTAGAAAGGGGGCTAGTGAGATGGCTCAGCGGGTAAGAGCACCTGACTGCTCTTCCAAAGGTGATAAGTTCAAATCCCAGCATCCACATGGTGGCTCACAACCATCCGTAACGAGATCTGGCACCCTCTTCTAGAGTGTCTGAAGACAGCTACAGTGTACTTACATATAATAAATAAAATAAATCTTTTTTAAAAAAAGTCTTAGAAAGATCAGGAAATTAGGCTCTTACCTAAACATAATAAAAGCAATCTATAGCAAACCAGTAGCCAACATCATACTAAATGGAGAGAAACTCAAAGCAATTCCACTAAAATCAGGGACTAGACAAGGCTGCCCACTTTCTCCCTACCTATTCAATATAGTACTTGAAGTCCTAGCCAGAGCAATTCGACAACAAAAGGAGGTCAACGGGATACAAATTGGAAAGGAAGAAGTCAAAATATCACTGTTCGCAGATAATATGATAGTATATATAAGTTACCCTAAAAATTCCACCAGAGAACTTCTAAACCTGATAAACAGTTTCAGTGCAGTAGCTGGATATAAAATTAACTCAAACAAATCAATGGCCTTTCTCTACACAAAGGATAAACGGTCAGAGAAAGATATTAGGGAAACAACACCCTTCACAGTAGACACAAACAATATAAAATACTTTGGTGTGAATCTAACTAAGGAAGTAAAAGATCTGTATGATAAGAACTTCAAGACTCTGAAGAAAGAAATTGAAGAAGATCTCAGAAGATGGAAAGATCTCCCATGCTCATGGATTGGCAGGATTAATATAGTCAAAATGACTATTCTGCCGATAGCAATCTACAGATTCAATGCAATCCCCATCAAAATTCCAACACAATTCTTCACTGAGATAAAAAGGGCAATTTGCAAATTCATCTGGAACAATAAAAAACCTAGGATAGTAAAATCTATTCTCAACAATAAAAGAACCTCTGGTAGAATCACCATGCCTTATCTTAAGCTATACTAAAGAGCAATTGTGATTAAAAAAAAAAACAACTGCATGGTACTGGTACAGCAACAGACAGGTAGATCAATGGAATAGAATTGAAGATCCAGAAATTGAACCCACACACCTATGGTAACTTGATCTTTGACAAAGGAGCTAAAACCATCCAGTGGAAAAAAGACAGCATTTTCAACAAATGGTGCTGGCACAACTGGTAGTTATCATGCAGAAGAACATGAATTGATCCATTCTTATCTCCTTGTACAAAGCTCAAGTCTAAGTGGATCAAAGACCTCCACATAAAACCAGAGACACTGAAATTAATAGAGGAGAAAGTGGGGAAAACCCTTGAGGATATGGGCACAGGGGAATAATTCCTAAACAGAACAGGAATGGCTTGTGATGTAAGATCAAGAATCGACAAATGGGACCTTATAAAATTGCAAAGCTTCTGTAAGGCAAAAGACACTGTCAA
The DNA here is from genome assembly GCA_902729485.2 of Mus minutoides. Lineage (NCBI taxonomy): Eukaryota > Metazoa > Chordata > Mammalia > Rodentia > Muridae > Mus > Mus minutoides. The sequence goes on from LR751731.1 coordinate 139,515, forward strand.
TAAGACAAAAAGGCCACCAACAGATTGGAAAAGGCTTTTTATCAATCCTAAATCTGATAGGAGACTAATATCCAATATATATAAAGAACTCAAGAAGCTGGACTCCAGAAATTCAAATAGCTCCATTAAAAAATGGGGAACAGAGCTAAACAAAGAATTCTCAACTGAGGAATACTGACTAGCTGAGAAGCACCTGAAAAAATGTTCAACATCCTTAATAATCAGGGAAATGCAAATCAAAACAACTTGAGATTCCATCTCACTCCAATCAGAATGGTTACCATCAAAAACTCAGATGACAGCATATGCTGGCAACAATGTAGAGAAAGAGGAATACTCCTCCATTGTTGGTGGGATTGCAAGCTGGTACAACCACTCTGGAAATTAGTCTGGAGGTTCCTCAGAAAATTGGACATAGTACTACTGGAAGATCCAATAATACCTCTACTGGGCATATACCCAGAAGATATTCTAACTGGTAATAAGAACACATGCTCCACTATGTTCATAGCATCCTTATTCATAATAGCCAGAAGCTGGAAAGAACCCAGATGTCCCTCAACAGAGGAATGGATACAGAAAATGTGGCACATTTACACAATGGAGTACTACTCAGCTATTAAAAACAATGAATTTATTAAATTCTTGAGCAAATGAATATATCTGGA
>LR750614.1:0-81909 GCA_902729485.2 Mus minutoides
AGAGGGAGAGGGAGAGGGAGAGGGAGAGGGAGAAAGGAAGGAAGGAAGGAAGGAAGGAAGGAAGGAAGGAAGGAAGGAAGGAAGGAAGGAAGGAAGACATTTTTAAATTTTAAAGAAAAACAGATCTTTCACATTAGTCTTTGAAATTTTTTAATCTGTTTTTGGTTTGGTTTGGTTTGTTTCTTTGTTGTTTTAGGACAGGGTCGTGCTCTGCAGTCCTGACCCAGCATGTGCTGTGTAACCCAGGCTGGCCTCAAATTCATGGTGGTACTGCCGCCTCAACGGCTGATGCTGTAATTACAGGCATGAGCCCCGATGCCCAGCTAAAATTCCTTCAAAATAAAACATTTCTTCTAAAGTTCAGATTTGCATATACTTAGCTGAGGATGAAGAGGGGTGATACTGGTCCCTGGTGCCCAAACAGGCAACCACACTCAGTATCTTCCAGGATGGGCTTTAGGACCCAGGAGCCATAAGCATAGGGTCCTCTGAGAGTTGGCACCTAGAGCCTGACCCCACCCCCACTGCTGTCTTGGGCTGCAGGACTACAGGGTCAACATCTTCCTGAGGCAGCAGTGGAACGACCCCCGTCTGGCCTACAACGAATACCCTGACGACTCTCTGGATCTTGACCCATCCATGCTGGATTCCATCTGGAAGCCTGACTTGTTCTTTGCCAATGAGAAGGGGGCCCACTTCCACGAGATCACCACGGACAACAAACTGCTGAGAATCTCCCGGAATGGCAACGTCCTCTACAGCATCAGGTGAGCTCCAGAGCCAACGACAAGGCCAGGGAATCCTAGGAACGGGTTTCATCAAAGGCAAGGGGAGAGAGTGGGAAAGGCTCGTGAGGGAGGGCAGAGTCTAAATCTCGCTATATCTCAACAAGGACAAAATAGACTTCTCAGCCACCATCCGTAGCAAGTGTTGAGGAACAAAGTTTGACAAGACACTACAGCTTTGGGTGGCAAATTTGAGCTCCATGAAAATGGCACAGTCCACAAGGTTAAGCCAGGGCAGCCGCATCCCTGCTTTGAATCCCACCTAACCAGTACTAAGCCTTGGGATTAAAACCCTTTCCCCACTCTTGGTTGTATCTTGTAGACACTGGTTAACTGCTAAGCTTTCAGAGTGTCCTGTGACTCCCACTCCCTGACACCCACATACCTAGTCCCTAATCTCCTTGCCTGGGCCACAGGGACAACAGATAATGGAAGTAGAGACATGGGCTCATGCTCAACTACTATGGCAGCTTGGAAAACAGATGGTGCAGAACTCTTTTCATTATATAACTCATGAACTAAGTTTGATGATCCCCATTGTGAACATCAGAGAAATGGGGGGTGTAAAAATGTGGGAAACTTGTCCAATTGTCCACAGTTCCAGTCAGACAGTGGGTACTGATGGGGTACTAGTGTAAGTCCCCTGCCCGCTGGAGCATCAAAAGAGTCACAGCTTTCCAGTTTGGGGTCCCAGAGACTTCTGGGACATCAGAATGGCCACCGGCCACCACTTTCCATCTTTCACATCAATACATGATAATGAATGTCTGTGTTCTGATTTTAAAGAGCTTCAGAGTGCTAAATTGGCCATCTCTCTCACCTTCAGCTCCTCATTGAGGGAGAAGAAGTCTTATCTCCCATTCAGATAGGAGCCTTAAATATCCAAGATGGGGCAGGGCAGAAAGTGAAGAGGCTGGGCTGATCCTGACCCTCAGAGACAACTGGACTCAGCCTCCACAGGCTGTCTGGAAGGGACGTGGGACCCGCGCCTGAGGGGCAGCAGAAGCTCTGCTGATGGGGTCCATCCTACCAGCCACATCTAGATGAAGAAGGACACAGAGTCAGCCACCAAGGTCCTGGTGGGCTGCTGGAGGGAGGGTCACCTCTGCCTGGAATTCACTGCTGCCAGGACAGTTTCATGTCTCTGGAAAACCAAGTCCCAGTGCAAGCTGACAGAAGGACAGGTCAGCAGAAAGTGATGGTCCCAAGGACACTCAGCATCTGGAAATTAACCCATCCTGACAGCTGCCCCACTTCAGAGCTTTTATCTTCAGAAATGGGCCAGCTGCTTTTCCCTTCACTCCCCCTCTTTTCTTCCCTCCTCCTCCTCCCCCCCCCCTTCTGTTCTGTCCTTAGAGTGGAGTACACACACTGGAGGTAGGAGCTGGAAAGGGAAGTTCCCAAGGGACCAGGTGTGCAGCTGAGGTGGCAGTAGCTATATTCTAAGGAGACATCCCCAACTGAGTACCTCAAGGAAGAGAGAGGGACTGGCCTCGGGACAGCAGGGTCGGATAGCACGCCAACCAACTCCAAAGCCATCGGATTCAGCTTGCAAGAGCTAGTTCCATGTGACTTTAGCACAGACCCAGCCCATCCTTTTCTGCTATGTGTTCCTAACCTGTCAGGGAGAGAGCCTGATTGTCTAAGAGCCCTCCATTCCCCTCTGCTGCCAGAGCTCTGGTGTGAGCAAAGACTTTCAAGGTTGTTATCACAGCCTGGGCTACCAGCCTGGGATGTCACAGGAGGGCTCCCTCTGGCTCTGAGGCTGTGGCCTTTATAAGGCTGAACACCCCAAAATAAATAACTGGCCCACTACTTTCCCCCTGTCCCTACCTGAACTCGCAGTCACGTCTCAAGTCGGTTGTGTGGAAACAGCCAGAGGTGGGGTGGGGTGAGGGGGACAGTTCTGAACTCACTTCTGACAGGCCCAGTGTGTGAATGGAGGCAGCCAAGAGCCGTGTGCAGGACTTGCTGCAGAAGCCTGAGAGTTCCTGAGACTGAGGAGTCAGTGGAAACCTGAGGGAGGGGTGTGGGGGGCAGCACCTGGAGCCCTAGCAACCTGCTAAAAATGGGTCTGTAGCATCCAGGATGGCTCCCAAAAAAACCCAGAAGTCCCTCTGACCGGTGACTTTGGGCTACCCCTTTTCCATCGACAAGCCTCCTCTTCCCATCCCAGGAGTTTGGAAATGAGCACCAGTCCCCGGTCGCTGGTCCCCACCCTAGAACAATGATTTCAACCAGCACAGGTATGGAAGCACAGACTCCCTGAATGTAGTCCCAGCATCAGTCCCATTCCTTCTCTCCCCAGAATCACCCTGACGCTGGCCTGCCCCATGGACCTGAAGAATTTCCCGATGGATGTACAGACGTGTATCATGCAACTCGAAAGCTGTGAGTCCGAATCCCTTTTTTAAGGAGCCAGGCTCCTCTTTACTCATTGCCAGGCAGAAATCCCCTAATCGATAGACCCCCAGGAGGGTGCTTCTATAGCTCAACGTGCCAAGTGAGGGGCTTGCATTGAGAAAATACATTAGAAACATAACTCCCCCTACTCCCACCCCCCACCCCTATTCCCCTCACCCACCCGTCTCTCTGGGGCCCAGGCTTTGTCACCAGCTGCATCCTCCCAGGAGGAGGCACTGTGCCAAGTCCCTTGTGAATGTGCCTGCCAGGCATGAAGAGAAATGGCTAAGGGAAACCACTGAGGGTGCTCACTTCAACAGGAGAGGCAGGCCACTGACTGCACAGGTCACCCCAGCAAACAGGAACTAGTGGAGCATATTATTGAAAGCAGGAAATGGGGGGGGGGGGGCTCTGCCAGTAAAATGCCTGCCATGCTGAGTTAGGATCCCCAGCACCATGTCAAAGCCAGGCACGGCTAGGGATGTAGAGATGGAAGGCACTCGCCACCCACTCAACTAGCTCCATAATCAGTGAGATACCTTGTCTCAAAAACATAAAGAGGGCACTGGAGAGACGGCTCAGCAGTTACAAGCACTAGCTGCTCTTCCAGAGATCCTGTGTCCCCAGCAACCACATGGCAGCTCAACACCCTCACATAGACATACATGCAGGCAAAACACCAATGCATATAAAACATGAAAAAAAGAAAGAGGGGCTGGAGAGATGGCTCAGAGGTTAAGAGCACTGACTGCTCTTCCAGAGATCCTGAGTTCAATTTCCAGCAACCACATGGTGGCTCACAACCATCTGTAATGGGATCTGATGCCCTCTTCTGGTGTGTCTGAAGACAGCTACAGTGTACTTATATATAATAAATAAAATCTCTTTTTAAAAATGAAAAAAAGAGAGAGAGAGAGAAAGAGAGAGAGAGAGAGAGAGAGAGAGAGAGAGAGAGAACTCACGCTGCTCTTGCAAAGCACCCAAGCTCAATTCCTAGCACCCATATTGGTCAGCCCACAACCACCTGAAAAATCCAGCTCCAGGAAAATCTAATACCTCTGGTCTCTGAAGCCATCTACGTGGTTGTGGCATGCACACACACACACACACACACACACACACAGAGAGAGAGAGAGAGAGAGAGAGAGAGAGAGAGAGAGAGAGAGAGAGAGAGAATTTCAAAATATAATAAAATCTTTTCTAAAATAAATGAGGTGGGGAACAACTGAGGAAGACAGCTGACATCAGCTCCCAGCTTCTGGCGTACACACACTTGTTTGCTTAACCGCGTGAACACGTACATATTCACGTTATATCACACACACACATGAGCTAGGAGAGAGCTAGGTGGTGTACACTACAGGAGGCTGAGGCAGAAGGGTTGTGAGTTTCAAGAGAGACTGAGCTACATAGTGAGTTTAAGGCTAGCCTGGGTCACATGAGACCATGTCCCCAAAATAAAAGAAAGTTGGTACTGGGGTAAAAACTCTGGTTGTCCTGATGGAGCCGCCGGCTCTTCTCATTAAGAGCACGCGTGACGGACTCACTCCCCAGAGCAAAATAAGGACGCTTTGGGGATGACACGTGCAAGAATGGCTGGTGTCAATCATCCCTTGCCATGGGGTGAGGGACAGAGCCCCAGGACAAACCTAGGTGGGAGGGCCGGGGAGTTAATTTAAATGTTTCACCTCTTGTGAAGGTGAAGAAGAAAAGACAACGGAGTCCCCTAACTTCCACCACTATCTGGGGCTCCGCCCAGCCTCCAGTCCTAAGTGTAACNACACGTGCAAGAATGGCTGGTGTCAATCATCCCTTGCCATGGGGTGAGGGACAGAGCCCCAGGACAAACCTAGGTGGGAGGGCCGGGGAGTTAATTTAAATGTTTCACCTCTTGTGAAGGTGAAGAAGAAAAGACAACGGAGTCCCCTAACTTCCACCACTATCTGGGGCTCCGCCCAGCCTCCAGTCCTAAGTGTAACACTGAGTCCTTGCTGATCGAGCCCCTCTTCTGGTCTCTCCCAGTTGGATACACCATGAATGACCTCATCTTTGAGTGGCAGGAGCAAGGAGCTGTGCAGGTGGCAGATGGACTGACCCTGCCCCAGTTTATCCTGAAGGAAGAGAAAGACCTGAGATACTGCACCAAGCACTACAACACAGGTGGGTGCAAGGGGCCATAATGTCCCCAGGTACTCCAGGGGCAGGTTCAGACGCTCATCCAGCCATAGAATGGCATGGATCTGTGTGTGATTACCATGGTGGTTATGGAACAGGTTTGGAACAACGGAGACGTGCCACTGAGATGTTCTTTCTGGGTCCTGGGGATGTTAACTGAAGCTTAGACCGCACCTAATTACAAGGGAAGCTAGTAAATACTGTCTTTACTCTGGGTAGGGGTCCTACTGCTGAGGCGAGTAGAGGAACTGGAAGATGGAGGGTAGGCTCTGCCACATAGAAGCTTGTGTTTCTGATAGTGAAGAAATATCAGAGCCAAGCAAGAGGGGGCTGGGTGGGCATGGTTCTGATCAGTAATTAATAATCATTCGAAATCAGCCCATTTGGGAGTAAAATATTTACAGGAGGAAATACGGAGACAAAGTGTGGAGCAGAGACTGAAGGAAAGGCCACCAGAGACTGCCCAACCTGGGGATCCATCCCATATACAGTCTCCAAACATAGACACTATTGCAGATAGCATGAAGTGAAGCCTGAAATGCCTGCCTCCTGAAAGGCTCTACCAGAGCCTGACAAATACAGAGGTAGATGGCTCACAGCCAACCATTGGACTAAGCACAGGGTCCCCGATGCAGGAGATGGAGAAGGGACTGAAGGAGCTGAGGGGGTTTGCAGCCCCATGGGAAGAGCAACAGTGTCAACTGGCCAGACCCCCTGGAGCTCCCGGGGACTGGACCACCAACCAAATAGTACACATGGAGGGACCCATGGCTCTGGCCTCATATGTGGCAGAGGATGGCCTTGCTGGACATCGGTGGGAGGAGAGGCCCTTGGGCCTGAGAGGGTTCAGTGCCCCAGTGTAGGGGAATGCCAGGGCTGGAAGGTGGGAGTAGGTAGGTGGGTGAAGGAGCACTCTCGTAGAGGCAGGGAGAGGAGGGATGGGATAGGGGGGGTTCCAGAGGGGAGGTCTGGAAAGGAGATAACATTTGAAATGTAAAGAAAATAGTCAATAAAAGGAAAAAAAGAAAAAAAGAAAGAAATCAACCCATTCGCTGGGAGCCATGATGGGTGGAGAAGTAGGAGCCACAAATGCTTGGTCAGCTCTGTCATTCGTGCCTAGTCTAGCTTTTGCTGGAAGAAGCTGAATTCAGGAAAGAAGCCGGAGTTAGACTAGGGAAAACTATACATACCCCATCTCAGATGGGAAGCCAGCTCATGTGTGCACTGTGGGGAGGGGGCAAGCCGGCTGGCCAGATGGCTGGCACACTGGTAAGAAAACTGTGTCTGACCCAGGCTGAGCAGAAGTGACACATGTCTGCTATAGGGCGATGGCAGGCCCAGGAAAGAGGAAGTGGAGGAGAGGGGCCAGGAGAAGTATATTATCATGCTTACGCACACACAAAGAGGCCAGGGGTGGATGCCAAGTACCTTCCTCTATCACTGCCCCCACTTTATTTGTAAAACTGGGACTCACAATTGGGGTGGTCTGGCTGGCCACAACAATCCAGGGATCCATCTGCCCCACCCCCGTCAGTACTGGGGTTACAGCTGCTCACCTGAGCAACTCCTTTACCCACTAAGCTGTCTCCTCTGCCCGATTTTCTTATTCTGAAGGCTAATACTCTGTCATTTTCTCCATTCATCCATTGAAAAACTACATCTGGATGCCGCAATCCACTTCTATATATCTGTCTGGAAAATGAAGCAAAGATTTCAGAGACACATCTGCTGCCCCGTGCCTGCAGGAGTGTTACTGACAGCCGCCAAGAGGAGGGAAGGATCTGATATGCAGGGAACCTTCCTGCTCACTGTCTCTTCCACTCTTCACATTTACAGCCCCGAGTAAGGCTCTGTGGGGACAGAGGACAAAGATGGACAGGGCCCTGACACCCTATGGCCCCAGAAAATCTCCTAGTCACTTACTTCAGTAGAGAAGAACTTTACCTTCCCTCGGACAAGCATGTCCTAGTTCTGATGATACATGGGTGCAAAGAGATAAGCTTCCCAATCCAGCACAAAAGAGAAAAAGAAGGCAGGTAGTAGTGGTACACACCTTTAATCCCAGTACTCTGGAGGCAGAGAGACAGGTAGATCTCTGTGAGTTAGAGGACACCCTGATGTACATAGTGAATTCCAGGACAGCCAGGGCTACATAGTGAGACCCTGTGTAAAAAGAGATAGAGAGACAGAGACAGAGAGAGACAGAGAGAGAGGGGNTGGGGGGGGGGAGGCAGGGAATAACCATTGGGGTAAGGAAAGAGAGAAGACAAAGACAGATCAGAGGTAAAGTGGGCGGGACAGTGTAGACAGCTTGGACTTCGCTGTAGAGAATAGGAAATACTTCATACAAGAAAAGAAGGAACAAACAAAAGGGAATCTGTCTTGGTCAGCGTTTCTATTGCTGGGACAAAACACCATGAAAACACCAGAAAGCAGGTTGGAGAGGAAAGGGTTTGTTTGTCTTACACTTCCACATCATTGTTAATCCTCAAAGGAGGTCAGGAGGGGAAATCAGACAGGCAGGAACCTGGGCGCAGGAGCTGATGCAGGGGCCGTGGAGGGGTGCTGCTCACTGACTTGTGCTCCATGGCTTGTTCAGCTGATTTCTTGTAGAACCCAGGACCACCAACTCAGGAATGGTACCACCCACAGTGGGCTGGGCCTTCTCCCATCAATCAATTATTAAGAAAATGCTTTAAACTGGGCAGTGGTGATGCGCGCCTTTAATCCCAGCACCTCAGGAGGCAGAGGCAGGCAGGTCTCTGTGAGTTTGAGACCAGCCTAGTCTACAAAGTGAGTCCACAGCAGCCAGGGCTGTTTACACTGAGAAACTCTGTCTTGAAAAACCAAAAGGGAAGGAAAGGAAGGGAGGGAGGGAAGGAAGGAAAGAAAATGTCTTACAGCCAGATCTTATAGAAGCACCTTCTCAATTGAGGTTCCCTCCTTTCAGATAGTTTGTGCATCAAGTTGACACCAGACTAGCCAGCACAGATTCTTATGCAGAGTCGGGGTTGATTCAGCCATTTTTACACCCAGGAGTTAAGAGAAAGAGAAATACTTAGGAAGAAAGATGCGTCTAGAGTGTGGATATGGACATCTCAAAAAAAGAGTCATCAAACAAAAGGTTTCCAAGAAGTAACAGAATCAAGTCACATCTGGGGACACCAGAGCAGAAGAGCAAACAAATAGGATGATGGTGATGATGGTGGTGGCGATTGTGGTGATGATGGTGATGATGGTGGTGGTGGTGGCGCGATAATGAGCTGAAGATAATTAAAATGATGATATTGATACTGTTGTTAGATGATAATGGTGATGTAATGTTAAGGAGGGTAGTTATGGCGATTATGATGACACTAGTGAATGATGGTGACGATGGTGGTCGTAGCTTTTCATAAACATCATCTCACTTCACCCAACAAAAACCATTAGACTCACTATACGAGGGCTGGCAAGAGGACTTAGAGGGTAAAGGTACTTGCCACCAATCCTGACAACCACAGGTTCATCTTCAGGACCCAAATAGTGGAAGGACAAACTCACTCTCATAAGTTGTTCTCTGACCTCCACACAAAGGCCATTGTATACACATACCCATTTGTGCATACACACACACACATATACACACACACAAACACACTCACTCACACACACCATAAATCACAAACACACACCATAAATGAATAAGTAAATGTAATTTTTAGGAGTAACCATATTAAGTATGTATTTTTTTCTATCACCCTTTAGTATTTTTCGAGAGGTTTCCTCCAGAACCTCCTCGGATACCTAAATCCAAAGATGTTTAAGTTCCCCTGATAATATGGAGCAGTGTTTATATGTGACCTGTGCACATCCTTCTGAATATGTTATCTCAGGATAACTGACAATGTCTAACTCAATGTAACTCTAACTCTAGAACTGACAATGTCTAACTCTAGTTGCACTTTGGATGAAACCACAGATGTGGAGGGCCAACTGTGTTAACCTGTTCTCCCTAAAGGAAGAAACTGAAGCACAGAACAATTCAGTCGCCTGCCTGTGACCGCAGATAGTGTGGGGCTGGACGAAACTCCACCCAAGCTGACACTGACGTCCCTGCTACTCCCTAGTCACGTCCCATGACTCTGCTGTCATTCCTTGCAGGTAAATTCACCTGCATTGAGGCCCGATTCCACCTGGAGCGGCAGATGGGCTACTACCTGATCCAGATGTACATCCCCAGCCTGCTCATCGTCATCCTGTCCTGGATCTCCTTCTGGATCAACATGGATGCTGCGCCAGCTCGTGTGGGGCTGGGCATCACCACAGTGCTCACCATGACCACACAGAGCTCTGGCTCCCGAGCCTCCCTACCCAAGGTGAGTGACACCGCTGGGGAAGACTGTACCCAGAATGGAGAGGACTCCATCACCTCTCATCCCTAGCTGGGACATGGAGAGCATACAGTGTGTATCACCATACATATACATACTGCATGTGGTATTGTTTCAAGTTGCTATATGAACCACAGTTTCTAGGTTCTTGACATCTTATTCAAAGAATTGGAAGGGGAGAGAAGGTGCAAGCAGTTTGTAAAATAGCAAGAAAACTTTATTCATGAGCTGCTTCCAGTCAGGGCCACACATTACCTCCGTTCTAATAAAGGGACATTGGAACAGCATCTAACACATACTCCAAGATCATCACCTACATTCTCCAATTGTTAGTATTTTGCCATGTTTGTTTTGTTTATCAATATGCAGAGATAAATAGATGTATAGATACATAAGTAAACACATAGCATAGTTAGATAATATATGTGGACAAGACAGACTAGATCATACATACATGTACATACACACACACTCCTAGCTAGCACTAACGGTCACCTTGATACAACCTAAAGTCACGTAAGGGATTCTCAATTGAAGGATTGCACAGATCAGATTGGCCTATGGGTATGTCTATGGAGGGACTGTCTTAATTGTTCGTTGATGTAAGAGGGCTCATTCCACTGTGGACAGCACCATCCCTCTGTGGTTTGTCCTGGGCTATNACACACACACTCCTAGCTAGCACTAACGGTCACCTTGATACAACCTAAAGTCACGTAAGGGATTCTCAATTGAAGGATTGCACAGATCAGATTGGCCTATGGGTATGTCTATGGAGGGACTGTCTTAATTGTTCGTTGATGTAAGAGGGCTCATTCCACTGTGGACAGCACCATCCCTCTGTGGTTTGTCCTGGGCTATATAAGAAAGCTAGCTCACAGCCGGGTGTGGTGGCGCACAACTTTAATCTCAGCACTTGGGAGGCAGAGGCAGGTGGATTTCTGAGTTCGAGGCCAGCCTGGTCTACAAAGTAAGTTCCAAGACAGCCAGGGCTATACAGAGAAACCTTGTCTCGAAAAACCAAAAAAAAAAAAAAAAAAAAAAAAAAAAAAAAAGCCAGGCAGTGGTGGTGCACGCCTTTGATCCCAGCACTCGGGAGGCAGAGACAGGTGGATTTCTGAGCTCGAAGCCAGCCTGGTCTACAGAGTGAGTTCCAGGACAGCCAGGGCTATACAGAGAAACTCTGTCTCGAGGAAGGAAAAAAAAAAAACAGGAAAGAAAGCTAGCTCAACACAAGTGAGCTGAGAACAAGCTAGCAACACAGCATTCTTCTATGGTTTCTGCTTCAAGAACCTGAGTCCCTCCCCCTGATTTCCTTCAATAATGAAATGTGATCTGGGAATGTCAACCAAATAAATCTTTTCCTCCCCTAGTTGTTTTTGGTCGGAACATTTGTCCAAGCAACAAAAAAGAAATTAGAACAGATAGAAAGATGGTGGATAGATAGATAGATAGATAGATAGATAGATAGATAGATAGATGATAGATGGATGGATGAATGGATGGATGGATGGATAGGTAGATAGATAGATAGATAGATAGATAGATAGATAGATAGATAGATAGATAGATAGATAGATGATAGATGGATGGATGAATGGATGGATGGATGGATAGGTAGATAGATAGATAGATAGATAGATAGATAGATAGATAGATAGATGATAGATAGGTGATAGATCAGATAAGTAGATTATAGATAATAAATATGTGATAAATAGATAAGTAGATAGATGATAGTGATAAGTAGATCAGATATGTGGGTAGATTATAGATGATAAATGGGTTTTAGATAGATAGATAGATAGATAGATAGATAGATAGATAGATAGATAGATAGATAGATAGATAGATTATAAGGTGGGTAGACTTTTGGAAGAAGTTATAGAAAAATTATATAGAGTGATGATAAGTTATTGATAGATTAATAGATGATAGATGTTTAATAAATAGGTGATAGGCTCAGGATAAGTGGGCAGTCAAATATTCTGACTGTTTTTGCCTCTTCTGAGGGTCTAGTCATCTTGTGTTGGCTTTGGTGGTTTCTCATGAGTCTCTGCCGCTCCACACCTCCTCCGTCATTCTGCCCTCAGAATCATGATCTCAAGGCTGCTGATCTATCCCTTCGCTCGCTGGTTCCGTCTTCTACCCCCTCGCATTCACTGTCATTAGCGGAATTCTCATCTCAACTACTTACTCTCAACTTCACACTTTTCGTTTGATTCCCTTATAATTTTCATCTTTTTATTAACGTGTTCTGCTAGATGAGAGAATATTCTCAAATTTTCCTTTAGTTTCTCCTTGTCGTTTTCTTTTGTTTGAGACAAGAGTCGACACTGTAGCTCAGGCTGGCCTTGAATGCCTTGTTCTCCTCCACCCACCCTGTAGCTCAGGCTGGTCTTGAATGCAGGGTGCTCCTCCACCCACAGTCTCCTTAGTTCTGGGACTACCAGGTGGGTGCCACCATATAGAAACTGCCTAGACACAGTTCCTTTCCTTCAGTGGCTTTAATATATTTAAGATAATTAATTTACCATCTTTATCTACCCAGCTTGGTAGTGGCATGCATGCCCTTAGGAAACAGAGACAGGAGCTGCAGGGATTCAAGGTCAGCCTCAGCTACATACCAAGTTCAATGCCAGCTACATGATATCCTATTTTTAAAAAATAAAATAATAGACTAGAGGGATGATTTAAGGATTAAGAGTACTCACTGCTCTTGCAGAGGACCTAGGTTCAATTCCCAGCTCCCACAACACACCTCCTATGAGGCCAGCCCTCATATGCCAAAGCCCCTGAATTCTTGTGCACATACCCATACACAGGCATAATGCATATGGGCAACTAAAAATAAAATAATTAAGTCTCTGCTAAGTCTGATATCTGGTTTCCTTGGGTACCAACTCATTAACTCACCTTTCTTTCTTTTCTTTTTTTTTCTGGTTTTTTTTTGGGGGGGGTCATAGTTTTCTGGTGGAAGAGTTAGTTTTTGTTCTGGAACTTTTTGGTTTGGGGTTTTTTTTTTTTATTTGTTTGTTTGCTTGTCAGTTTTGTACTCCTTATAAGTTGTGCATTTACATACACAAGACAAGAGGGCAATGTTTGGAACTCAGACTCCACCCACTGAGGACTTGTAGTTATTTGTTGGTGCTTGCTCTTAACTTTGTCTGAGCTGGTTCTGTGAACCCTGGATTTCTGTTATGTCAGCCGCTAAAGTCTGGGCCTGGCAACCATGTGAAAGCCAGACAGAGATATTTTATAGGCTGTGCAGATCCTGTTAGTGTCCCCCATCTCTGAGATGAGAGAGTGCCTGTTAGGATATGTGTATCTTCAGTATAGGCCAGGCAGGTGACAGCTCAGCCTTTACTTCCTGCTGGGAGCTGGCTTAGCATGGGCGGGTCAGGGAGTCCTGGGTTGCCCCTGGGCACTCACAGATGAGCCTGCGGTGACATCTCCTGACTTGGCTCACTTTTCTGAACTTTTCACTTAACCTTTCTCGAAGGCTAGAAGCCAGGCCCTTGAGCTTGCCAGGCGAGTGTCCCACTCCTGAGCTCTGTCCCCAGTGCCCTCTTGAGTTTTTTTTTGATTAACCTGTTGTTTTGCCTCAGTGCCTCTGACAGCAATGTCACTAATTGCTTTTGACAAATACCTCCCCCCCAAGATTTAAAAGATACAAATGAAAACAGTTCCCACTGGGCCCTCACCAAATCAGGTCAAATAAAGGCAGCTTGTGGTAGGAAGGAGGACTAATGGAACAGCTAGAGAGGACAAAGGAAGAGTTGCAGGGCCCTGGGAACCAGCTCAGATAGGATCAGACTCCACTGCCCTCTCCAGTGGATGCCTGATGACTGGCTATTACTGTTTTTCTGGCTGTTGATTTTCTTTTTTTTTTTTTTTTAAGATTTATTTTATTTATTATATGTAAGTACACTGTAGCTGTCTTCAGACACTCCAGAAGAGGGCGCCAGATCTCGTTACGGATGGTTGTGAGCCACCATGTGGATGCTGGGATTTGAACTTATCACCTTCGGAAGACCAGTCCGGTGCTCTTACCCACTGAGCCATCTCACCAGCCCCCTGGCTGTTGATTTTCAAGAATACTGTGGTCTGGAGAGTTAGGATAGGAGCAAAGAAAATTAAAGTACCAACCACCCCTCCCCAGGGGCAAACCCATACACATAGGCATGCTACACAGTGGTTTGCAGCATCATTCCATGCCACCAAAAGGCAGAAGAAATGATTGATACTCGCCATCCAATGTACAGAGAGTCACAGTGCTACGTCTCCATACAATGGAATATTATTAAGCCATAAAAAATAGACTGCTGGAGCTAGGGAGATAGCTCCCTGGTTAAGAGCACTTCCTTCTCTTGCTAAGGATGGGCATTGGGTTCCCAGCATCCATTGCAGGGCAGTGCACAGCCACCTGTGACTCCAGCTGTAGGGGGAACTTCTGGTCTCCACAGGCCATGCACACATGTACGTCTACACACACAAACGCATGCACATATACACACATAAATTAAAAATAAATCTTTAAATGCAAACAAGCTGCTGCTGTTGCACACAACAGTAAGATGTGCCTCAAAAATTCTACAAGTGGGAGAAGACCGTCAGGGAAGGGCATGTATTATTATTCCAGATTGAAATTCCGGAATGTTCAGGACACGGATGCCACAGAAACGTGAAGTGGATTAGTGGGTCTTCAGGGTTGGGAAAGTAGAAAAATGATAATTAAAACACACCAGCAGCTTTCAATGGGTATGACTTTAATTAAACCCAGCACTGGAGAGATAAATGCAGGGTCTCTGAGCTCCAGGCCAACCTAGTCTATATAGCAAGATCCTTTTTAAGAAAGAAAAGAATTCTGTGAATGCACACGTGCACACTCGTTATGCATCTGTGTGTCTGTGTCAGTGTTGGTTCGTGTAGGCAATGGGGCATATTTAGGGAAGTTGGCTCTCTCCTTCCACCACATGGGTCCTAGGGTCTGATCTCAGGTCATCGGGCTTGCTGGCAAGTGCCCTTTCCCACCGAGTCACCTGAGTCCTCTCTCAGCCATCCACTGCTTGTCTTGAATAAATTCTCACAGGACTGCTACGAGCCTACACAGTTAATCAACAGGGTTCCAGATAATGGACTGTAGCAATTTCTGCCAGGGCGCTCACTGGTTTTGTGAAGGGACAGCTTGCAAGGGCCCTGACAGAGCTGTTTGCTAAGAGCCTTCTTTCACACTAACGCTCAGTCCAACATCCTCTCAGACTTCAATACGATGCTCCACTTCACACGCTGAAGACGATGGAGATGCGACCTCCCTCTCTCCCCATTTCTCCCGTAACCATCACATCTTCTCTCTGACATTCTGCCAATGTGCTTCCTCTGTCCTCCTCTGCTCCTTCCATCCAAATATGCCAGGGAGAGCAGTGGGCAGTGGGGAAAGTTACTGAAGAGCAGGACATGCCCCATTCACACTCAGTACAACAATGTCCTCTTATCCTCTGGAATCATGTTCTAGGGACCCTCCACCCTTAACTCTGGCAATTGTATAAAATGACAAATGATACCAAACTCTATATGTCATATACTTTTCCTATATATACCATAATTTTGTAGAACATGTGTTCTGCTGTGGGGCTGGACAGATTGCTCGGGCTAAGAGTGCTTACAGCCCTTGCAAAGGACCCGAGTTCAGTTCCCAGCACCACTCTGGATAACTCCAGCTCCAGAAGATCTGATGAACTCATCCGGCCTCTGCAGATACTACTCACAAACAAATACACACAAAGACATATAATTTAAATGTAAATCATTTTTAAAAATTTGTTCTTAGACTAGAGAGATAGCTCAGTGGTTAAGAGCACTGGCTGCTTTTCTATAGGACCCAGCTTTCATTCCCAACACCCACATGGTAGCGCATAACTATCTATAAGTCCGGTTCCACGGGATCTTGCCCCCTCTCCTGGATGCTTCAGGAATTGCATGCGTGTAGTACACATACATATGGGCAAAATACTCATATATGTAATATTAAAAAATCAAATTTTTCTTTAAATAAAAATTTGTCATTGGGGCTATAGAGATGGCTCAGTGGTTAAGAGCACTGGCTGCTCTTCCAGAGGTCCTGAGTTCAATTCCCAGCAACCACATGGTGGCTCACAACCATCTGTAATGAGACCTGATGCTCTCTTCTGGCATGCAGGTGTACATGCTGATAGAGCGCTCATATACATTAAATAGATAGATAGATAGATAGATAGATAGATAGATAGATAGATAGATAGATAGATAGATAGATAAATTGTGGATCTTAGCAATGTCAGCAAAGATTTTTTTTTCTTTCTGTATTGAATTGAAAACTTCACAATTTGGCTTAAAAGAAGCCTTCTGTAGCTTTTCTTGTCGTATCCAAGTTACCAGCGTCACTGGTTTTGTACTTTGGGGCCACTATTAAGTAAACTGAGCTTTGGGCACAGTCCATGTGATAATTCACATGGCTAAGTGATTGGTAGAGGGTAGTGTGCACAGTATCCACTTCGGGGAAGGATGATTTATGTCATTAGCAGGATTGTTAGAGTTCACCACAGTGTTCAGAACAGTGCGCAGCCTAAAACTTACAAACTGCTCATTTCTGGAATCTTCCAGGCAACATTTCAGGAAATCTTCCTCTACTCTCATCTCTGTGCTTTCTCCCTGAAGGTGTCCTACGTGAAAGCTATTGACATTTGGATGGCTGTTTGCCTGCTCTTTGTCTTCTCGGCCCTGCTGGAATATGCGGCCGTCAACTTTGTGTCTCGGCAACACAAGGAACTGCTTCGATTTAGGAGGAAGAGGCGACATCACAAGGTAGGTCTTTGGGGTGTGACCTAGGGAGGGGCAGGTGGTAGGGCAGAAGCGGAAGCGCTCTAAGCGCTTCCTCTGATCTGTGTTTCACTGGGCTGTCACCATGGGTAGCAGAGCTGAAAGCAGGATCGAATCCTGAAAAGCTTCGCTTTTACCCTGTGTATAATGACCTAATTAGGTTACTAGGGTCCTCTCGATAACCACAGCAGCAGTGCTTTAAGAATTGTCATGTGACACCAAGAAACAAATGCCAATGATGATAATCGGCTTCATCTCGTAGACACAGCAGGCTGGGGCAGGTCTGCTGCTTGTTTCCAGCAAACCTGACCCAGCTCTGAGCCCAGTTTCTTCATCACCTACCAAAAAGATTGGCTTGGTGGGATACTGTGCTGAAGACAGAGACAGGGATTCCAAGGAAGCTTTCAATTTTGTCCCTGCCGCACCAGTGTCAAGGATGACACACACACACACACACACACACACACACACACACACACAGGTCCCCGTTAATATGTTATTTAAACACTGGCAACACGATTCAGTTAACACTTGGCAATCTACCTACCATAGGCCAATCTTCTGAGACAATGCCCTTGGGGGCTCCAGACTTCAAGGTCCTTCTATGTCTGCACTGGCACGGGTTTAGCTGATGAGACAGGACCTCTTAGAAGGTTTAGCCCTTCCTACTGTCCTTTAAACATCAAGACCCTCCTTCAAAGGTGTAATCATCTGTAGGCATTGTACACACTTGCAATCCCAGCATCTGAGGGTGGTGAGCAGAAGGAGAAGGGTGGAGAGTTCAGCCTGGGCTACAGCACAAGATCATGTTTCAAGAAGAAAAAAAAAAAAAAAAAAAACAGCAAAAACAGCGGGGCAGTGGTGGCACATTCCTTTAATTCCAGCTCTTGGGAGGCAAAGGCAGGCACATTTCTGAGTTTGAGACCAGNGAAGGGAAGGGAAGGGAAGGGAAGGGAAGGGAAGGGAAGGGAAGGGAAGGGAAGGGAAGGGAAGGGAAGGGAAGGGAAGGGGAGACAGAGAAAGGAAAAAAGAAAGGGGAGGAGGGAAAGAGGGAATTAGAGAGCTGTCTCAGTGGTTAAGAACACAGGCTATTCTTGCAGAAGAAAGGGTTCGATTCTGAGGATTAGCATGTCACACCCACTGGTAACTCCAATTTGTGATTGAATGCCTTTCTCTGACCTCAGAGACACGTACATACATATGGCCTTTAACACATACTCATAAGATAAATATCCTTAGGAAAGAAAAATGTATAGAAAGCCACCTTGAGCCATGAACTTGAGGCTTCACCTGAAGCCCTTGCTGCCTCCAGCCAAGCGGAGTAGCCATTCCCATGTGTACCTGTACAATGGGGCTGCCCTTAGGCAGAGCACACACACTACAGATCACCACAGTCCCGGTTCACTTCATCACTCCCCTGTGCACAGCCTAATTAATGTGACCTCATTCACAAAGGCTCTGCAGAAACCAAGGATAGTTGACTGGACCCATCCTAAGTGTAGAAGACCTTCCCTTGGCATCTAGGTGTGACTTACACTGGAGACCTGCAGATCCGGGTTGCAGAAACCTCCTAAGAGTAAAAAGTCCAAACAGATTTAGGAGCTCCTGATGTTGAGTGGTGAGGAGCTAGCTCTGGCCTGCATTTCATTCGGCCAATGATCTGGACCAGGCTCAAGCATCTCCCAGCAGATGAGCGTGCACATCCTGCCACCTTCTGGTTGCAATAGGAATAGCAAGCCTTTTCCAGTCATTGCTTAGGCATGTCCTTTCTCCAGCATACAAGGAGTCGCTGTCCAGCTAGATGGCACCAAACCTTCTTCCCTGCCAGTGTGTACTAGATAAGGAAGCAGAGCATAATTCTCCAAAAAATGTCTAGGAAAGCTAATGTGGTGTTGTGGTGGTATTACTGTTTGTCTATAGATGGATAATTATATACACGAGATACTACCCATTTATTGAAGTATTCATTCCTTTTGTTTATTTGAGGTTTTTTTTTTGAGACAGGGTTTCTTTGTATAGCTCTGGATGTCCTAGAACTCACTCTGTAAACCAGGCTGACCTTGAACTCAGAAATCTGCCTGCCTCTGCCTCCCGAGTCCTGGGATTAAAGGCATGCACCACCTCTGCCCAGCTTATTTAATTTTTTGAGACAGTCTCATGTATTCCAGGCTGGCCTTGAACATTGTGTGTGGTACATATGTAAGTGTGTGTGTGTGTGTGTGTGTGTGTGTGTGTGTGTGTACATGCATACGTGCACACGTTCTCTAAGGAGGGCCCTGTCTGCATGTGCACAAATACGGAGATCAGAGGACAACTTGCAAGAAACTGTCCTTTCCTTCTATCGTGTGGACTGTGGAGAGTGAACTCATGCTTTTTAGACTTAGCAGCAGGCACCTTTACCCACTGAGCCATCTCACTAGCCTATACCTACTTTATTCTTTTTTTTTTTAATGTTTTGAAAGTTTATTCTTTTCATTTTATGTCTATGAGTATTCTGCCTATGTTTGTGTGTATGCCTGGTGCCCAAGGAGACAAAAGGGGGCTCCAAATCCTCTAGAACTGAAGTTAGAGACAGCTGTGAGTCACTATGTGGGTGCTGGAAACCAAACCCAAGTCCTCTGCAAGGACAGCCAATGCTTTTAACTGCTGAAGAAGCCATCTCTCCAGGCTGGATTCTCCTTGGAGCATTCAGTGTTGCTCACAGTTTTCCATGCTTTTGTTCTGAGTTAGAGCTGCAGATGTGTAGAGACCTTTAACATGTCTGTGTCACGCCATCATCATGCTGTCAGCACAGATACTGTGTTATGCTGTGTGGTGGTAAAGGTCATACCAAAAGGAAAACAACTACTTCTATTCTCTACCTCCTAACAGTAAGGGCAAGTTTATGTTTAGCTGTCATAAAGTTTCAGGGCCCCTTTTAGGTCCCGGAGCCTGGAAAGTCTTGGCTTCCCCCATTCCTCTGTTTGGCCCTGGTCTGACACCTCCATCACCTTCCTGGCCACAGGCAGTGCCTGCTCTGCCCACCAGCCCTCGACATATGACCCGCATTCTCTTTCTTCCACTATGAATGCTGGACCAGATGCAGTCATTGATCATAAATGTCCTGATCATTGGCCATGCCTAATGCAGGATGCAAACCAACAGAATGAAGAGAAGAAAACTTTAAAAGAGGCTTGGGTGGACTGGAAAGCTGGCTCAGACATTATGAGCACTTGTAGAGGACCCAGGACTTGTAGAGAACTAATCTTGCAGAGAACCCAGGTTTGATTCTCAGCACCCACAATGGTAGCCCACAACTGTCTGTAACTCCAGGTACAAGATACCTGACACTCTTTTCTGGCCTCTGAAGGCACTACATGCACTTAGAATACAAACATGCATGCAAAGAAAACATCCATGCACAGAAAAAATAAATAAATCTAAGAAAAAAAATTAAGGAGGCTGGGACTGGTGAAGATTTAACTTACTAGAGAAATAATTTTAAAAGGTTTTGTGCTTCTGCAGCAAAAAAACTGTTTGTATGTTCAGTATTTGCTGCATTTAGGGGTTTGTGAGTTGGTTTCGTAGTGGGTTTGGGAAATAGGCCTTCATATGCTTCAAACTGGCCTCCATCTGGCAGCTAAGCTCTCTGGGACTTTTGGCCCTCTTGCTTCTACTTCCAAACACTGGAATGTCAGGCTGGACCATGGCTGCTCTCACAGAGCTTACTCTTAAACACAGTGGTCCTCAGCCTTCCTAATGCTGTGACCCTTAAATACAGTTCCTCGTGTTGTGATGACCCCTAACCAGAAACGGCTTTTGTTGCTACTTCATAACTGTACTTTTGCTATGATTATGAACTGTAATATAAATATCTGTGTCTTCTGACAGTCTTGGGCAACCCCTGTGAAAGCATCATTCAACAACCCTCAGAGGGGGTCTCCATTCACAGGTTGAGAATTGTTGCTCTAATAGGCGAGGTAACAGTCAGCAAAGGAGTTAGACCCCAGTGGGATCAGAGCTCTTCCTCTGGGGCACTCAGAGAGCACTCCACATGGCAGCTACCCTATCTTTGGGAGCTCAAGGAGGGCAGCTAAGTGGGAGGCTGGGGCTCGGGTTTGGAAGCAGAGGTAAAGCAGAGAGGATAACTTGAATTGAACCAAAGAAGAAAAGCCCAACATCCTCAAACATAAGGAAATGTTTCAGGGTGACTGAAGAGTAGTGTCACCCAAGAAAGGCAGGAAGTAAGAGGGAACAGGTGGACACCCTCAGGAAATCTGAGGCCTTCTTTAGCAGACAAAGAATTTAAGTGTCCTGAAGTCAGTGGCAGCTACTATGAAGTTCTGATTAGAGCCAGGCATGGTCGCACACAGCCATAATCCCAGCATTTGGGATACTGAGGCAGAAAGACCGAGACATGCAGCTTAGCCAGATGGTGGGAAAATTAGGGTATCTCCTCCTACACTGCGTGTTTTAGACTCATTACCACTGTCTTCCGGGGAAGAAGCAAAGACAGAATCTTTCTCCTAGAAGCTCTTAGTGTCCAGGAGGGAAATGTGATCAGGTGAACCCTGCCAGGAACACACATTGAATTGGCAGCTCCGCCTCAACCAAAATACTGGTAATGCTTGGCCTGGGGAATGCAGCTTGGCCACGAAAGTGCTCATGGTTTAAGTGTTAGGACCAGAATCCTAGCAACCTCCTATGTGCCATAACCTGCCTGTGATCTCGACTCAAGGGACGCAGATACCGGAGATACTTGGAGCAAGCTGGCCAGTCAGACTAGCTGAACAGCTGAGCTCTGGGTTCAACTGAGAGACCTTGTCTCAAGAAATAAAAATGAGGATCCAGGAAGATACTTAACATCAACCTCTGTCCTCTAAATGTATATACATACACCCACACATGCATGCATGCACATATGAGCACACACACATGCTATACACATATACACACAAAACAAAACAGACTGGCCCTTCAGTCCCATCATGGAATGACAGGTGAAGGGTATCTGATGAGGGCAAGCTGGAGCTGACTGGGAAAGGGAAGAACCACTAGAATTGGGGATCAAGCATTTTACAAAGGAGGAGTCCAGCAAAACTGGCAGAGATGCAGATCACATGGGAAGTGGGCTGGGGCAGGAAAGGTAAGTTGGAGCCAAAGGACAAAGGGCCTTTGACAAACCTATGGGGACTGGAAGGCCATTGGAGATGATGGTGTGGGAACGAGAGGCAGGAAGGAGCCGTGGCTTCCCTGACTTGTAGCATGGGAAAGCCAGAAGCTCTCTGTCCCTTCCCAGGCCGTCAAGGGGTGGGGAAGATGGGAAGGATTCAACAGAGGCAAAGCAGGGGATGTCCTAAACCATCCTCTGAAACTCTAGCCAAAACCCAGGCCGTCCTCGAGTCACCTACTCAATGAAACTTCCAAGGCTCAAAAAGCCTTGAAAAGAGACTTTAAAGTAACTGTCAGGCACGAAGAAGGAACTTATCTGTCTGACGTCACAAGTCAGTAAATGACAAAGACCCACAACCTGGCACAGAGCCCATGCCTCAGACTCTGTAACCATTCCCATCCCCTGGCTTGCATCTGTTTCAGCACGTGAGTGGCGCCCCCTCTATAAGGCCGAACTCCCCCAAGCCAGCCAGACTGCCTCCACCGACTAGGGACCCAAAGCCTGAGAGGCAAAGGGAGGATCAGATGGCTTGTCCTGGCCCCCCCAGGGGAGTGCCTTGCAGGGAGGGTGCCCAGCCCTTGTCTTATTTTAAGTAGAGCCCCATGCTAAATCTGTTTCAGGATGATGAGGGTGGAGAAGGCCGCTTCAACTTCTCCGCCTATGGGATGGGCCCGGCTTGTCTGCAGGCCAAGGACGGCATCTCTGTCAAGGGCGCCAACAACAACAACACCACTAACCCGCCTCCTGCGCCATCCAAGTCCCCAGAGGAGATGCGGAAACTCTTCATCCAGAGAGCCAAGAAGATCGACAAGATATCGCGCATCGGTTTCCCCATGGCCTTCCTCATCTTCAACATGTTCTACTGGATCATCTACAAGATCGTCCGGAGAGAGGACGTCCACAACAAGTGAAGGCTCTGGGTCGGGGTGGGGGGCTGGGAGAGGGCGGTGGGAGGAGCACAGAGGCTGGGAGCCGGCGCCGGGAGGAGGGAGAGAGGAAGAGCACACACCCATCCCCCTCCACCAAGTGCAATAGAAACCACAGGGGTGGATACTTCCAGGGTATGGGCAATATCCATCTAGCCTTCAAGGGCATGAGGTGGGAGGGCCTTTTTGAATACAGCAACTGGGGACCGTGAGGGGTGGGGTGGGGGTCAGGGAGGGGATTGGGAAATCACAGCTTTCAAAATTCAAGTCTATTGGGTTGAGAGGGGGGTGGGAGGGTCCTGTTTGGAGATCAGTGCTGCGTGCCCCAGAACAGGAAAGCAGTGTAATATATAACATTTAACCATGCTTAACATTAATGCAAAACCCATAAGAACAAAAGATACGTCTCTTGAATCAGCCTAGTAACTGCTTAAACTTTTAAAGTCCCCCAACATGATGGACAATATTTCCCAGAGTAGAAATGGACACAAATAAGCTTGCTGTGGTATGTGCTCCCATCACGCCCTTACAAATGCCATGTCCATCTTTAAACTGGACACACACATGCCAAAAAAAAAAAAAAAAAAGAAAGAGAAAAGCCATTCCGCCTCTGCTTCGAGAGGGTCACGTGACACAGACACGAGTCGGAGATGGATAATGGTGGACCGCCAGGAGGAAGTCACTAAAGAAGAGGGCCACTGCAGAAGCCCGCGGATGGAGAATCCAGAAATCCCCAATGGGCACCAAGCTTACTCCTCTTGCTTCTGCGCTTCAGCACTGGCCCAACTCAGTGCCAGCCCTACGGCCGTCATGGTCTTCTCGTTGTATTACCAATATGCAATCTTTTTTATTTTTAAAAAAAAAGTAATAATCTCAAGAAATTATATGGGGAGAGACTGAGTGTGAACCCATGAACTTTTTCCAAATGTCTATTTTTTTTTTGGAGAGTCTCTTTGGGACTGCAAGGAACTGTGTCATGGGAAAGGTGAACAGAGCTGAAACCTGTCCCAGTTGCCAGGTGGGAGTCAAGCTTGAAGACGTGAAAGGGTGAAAGTGACGGCGCGTGTGGGAAGAGATGGTGATATTTAGAAAGTCCACTCATTATATTTTGACATTTCATATATCATTACATGGGAAGTTTGGGGGAATGACCCCATTATATTTTTATAAGTCTTTTTTTTTTTTAAAGATGCTTTGCACAGCTTTAACGTGTAGGAAAGTTAGACAAATATTTCTCTTTTCTTCTAACTTTGGAGTGCCAGAATGGTCCCAGACTAGCCAGGTGCATTCCAGGGAAAGGCAACAGGGATGAGCTGAGTTGGGAGACGGGGTCCTGATGACAGGTCTGGATACGCACAGAACCGGCCGTGGGACAGAGCCTAGAGCAAGGCATTGCTGTTGCCGCCCTGCGTGCCGTGGCTAGTACGCTGGGGTACCACTTCTGTCCTAGCACTTTACTGTCTTGGCCTTGAGTCAGAGTTATAGGTAGGATGGAGATTGGTCAGTGACAATCAGTCTGGAGTTTCCTTTGTATCCTTCGGACTAGGGAGTGCAGGGGCAGGATGGAAGAGTGGAATGAAGAAATGATGTCTACCTGCCCCCTCATTCCTGCCCACCATGCACTTTGCCTGGGGAGTTTTCCTCCCTTCCCGATGGTGTCAAAGCTAATGCCTAGATGGGTCTAAAAGAGAGAGCCAAGACAAAGTCCAAGGGATTTGTGTAAAGAAAATGCACCACGAAGCCAATGGGATGAGATTGAATTGCTGGTGTCCCACCGGGTCCGAGGTAGGCTGGCCCATGCCTTCCCTCCTCTTGGACTGTACAAACCAAAAAGATGATGCGTGTTCTGCCTCTGGGTGAGGGGCGCAGGACCTCTGTTTATGGGAAATCATGGGCAGGGAAAGTCCTGTGAGAGGGTAACTCTCATCTGAGGTGGTCTTTTCCTGCCACAGAGATATTCAAAGCAGGAACAGTGAAGATGGCCTTGGAAAGCCAGGATTCAGGATGAAGACGCCAATGTGTGCAGCTGCAAGCGTCTTCCTCAGCACAAGAGCAGGAATCTTGTCACTTCAACTCTGTGTATCTTAGGAGAGGCCACAATCAGTCCTTTCCAATGGCACTTTATTCTCTTTATGTAGGTAATAAATATTTGTAATAGAAAGTACTCAATGAAGACCTCTCCTTACTGTCCTTAGACTGAGTCAAGTCTAGGTGAGTGGTCAACCACAGGAGGCACCTGGAGCCAGCAGAGTCTGTGCTGAGTCACGTCTCTCACTCACACTGAACCAACCAGCACCTTCCAAAGTGGCCTCCGTGGAAAGCATCTGCAATCACCCTGAGACAGATGAAATTGATGCAACATTTGCCCAATCTCAGCTGGGCTCCTAGGCCCCCATGTCACCATTTTGGAATGGCCCATTGTGAGCCGCCTGGCCAACGGTGACAAAAAGCAGCAAAGCAATGGATTCAAATCTTTGAGAAATATCACTGAAGTCCTTCAGACTATACACAGAGAGAACCCCTAAATCAAGCCTGGAGTTAACACACAGAATGGTATTGGGTGAATGTCCAAGCTTTGGTCTCTCTGAAGGCACCGTGGAGAGAATGGGACTGTATCTGATCTCTCCCCAGCTCTACCTGCTATGAATCTATGCTTACACTGAGGAACTTTGCACAACTGGAAGCTTACCATCCTTTCGATTTCTCAGGGCTCCGTGCAAGCATGTAGATTTATGCACAGGCGCACTGACCCACACAGGTCCTGCTGCTTCTCTTCCTTAGAGAAATTGCAAATGTGCTTTTCCTCTTGTATCACTTTTAATAAAGACCTCAAAAGAGAGGAAAAAAGACAAGAAGTAAGGAGGAGTAAGGAGGGAGAGAGGAAGGGAGGGAGGGAGAGAAGAAGGAAGGGAGAGAGGAGGGAGGGAGGGAGAGAGGAAGGGAGGGAGGGGGAGGGAGGGAGAGGGAGAGAAATGGGGAGAGAGAGAGAAGAGGAAGGAAGAAATTTGAACAATATAATTTAGGCCAAAGGTTCCAGGGGACCCCAATGAATAGGGAAAGGCTTTCTTAATTTCCCCTTTAGGTTGAGCACAAGGGAATCTGTGCCTTGGGATTACAGATGTAAAATGTGTGTTCAGTGTGTGGAATTATGTAATGTCATATGTCTATAACAAGAATGGCTTACTGGTTTTTGAGCCCCTCCCCAGTACAGACTGGTGCCCAGGCGTACTCTGAGACATAGAAAGGGGCACAGAGGAGTGGATGACGTCAACCTAACTCCAAAGCTGAAGCTTATCCCAGGAGCCAGGTGGGCTCACCAACTGCTTCTCACCCTGTGGGCTTGTAGGATCCCGCTGGTTTCAGAGAGAAAGGGCTCCATTCTGCCCTCTGCTGGAATTTCCTAGCATCTGCAAATCCCTTCTTGGCAAAGGCTCCAGTGGGTGTGGGTGTGTGTGTGTGTATCTGTGTGTGTGTATCTGTGTGTGTCTCTGTGTGTGTGTGTGTGTGTGTGTGTGTGTGTGTGTGTGTGTGTAGGAGAATGAGAGAAAAGTTAATCACTTCAGTCCAACTATTTCCTTTTTTAAACTATCAGTAAATAGTGAAGTAACCCCTTTCCGATGTGCACCAATACTTCCCCCAGTGTCTTTTCATACCTAGGAGACAAGTAAACAACAGGGTTGGTTCATTTCCTCCAACATGTGCATCTTGACAAGCATCAGAAAAAGAAGTGGTGTCTTGCACAAGGCACCATGATGTTAGATTGCAGGGCCGGATGGCATTCCAGTTAAGACGATACTGACACTGATAATTGTCTCCTGTGCAAATGAGATTACTTACTTTATGGCAGCATGCTGAACCCAAAGTGGGTAACCACAACCCTCATAGCAACTGCATCTTCTGGAGAAGCTGACAAGCAGGACGTATCCTCTTCCAGGCTCTGAGAGTCACAGACATTTCCCAGCCAGGATGTAAATGCAGTCCAGAGCAATGAACACCACACTGGAAGCTATCAATAACTAGTTCAGAAATATCTTCAGCCCTTTCTACCCACTCCCCACCATTAACTCCGCCCAGGCAGGTGATGCTTGGCTTTCTCGGGATTGATAAGTGGCCAATAAGTCTGTGAATGGGTGAATCCATTTCTACCCATTGAATCAACCGGACCAAAAACGTGTCCACCCAAGCAATCAGGAAGCACATCCTTTAAATAGAATATGGATTCTGTTTTCCTACTTTAGAAGTTTGAAGCAAGAGCCTTCTTATTTTCCTCCTCTTCTGTGAAATCAGTAACCAGAGTCTATGACAAGAGAGGAGTGTGCCCTTTTGCTTTAATGGCTCAACTATGAGAGCTCTTCTCTGCACAAGGGAAACATACATCCAGGCAAGAGTTTGGTTTGCTGAACTCTGGCATCCCAGTGACAGAGAGGATACACTTAAGTAGGTCAAAATCCCCAAAGGGGGTGGGGGTGGGGATCTCTATTGGAAGAGTGCTTGCCTGGTGCAGGGTTAGTGACAAGAAAGACGGACAACCAGATGCATGACTGACAACAGGGTAGGCTTTGAGTAAGGAGAAAAGCCTGTGAAGAGGGAGTCTTGTGTAGGAGGCTGGGTACTACAGGGCAGAGAAAGGGAAAGGGTCCCACCCTCCACCCTAGGGAAGCTCTCTAAATCCATCCATGCTTTTCCTAAGCAGTGGAACACCAAAGCCAGAGTCCCTTTAACATGCACTGAACATGAAGAGCCCAAAGCATACAATGAAAAGTCATGGGAGCCAAAAATAAGTGGCGCAGAGAGTATCCAGGCCTGGTCCCACAGAAAACAGAGAACTGAGTTTTGAGACTGGCTGGTGTCCATTTACCTCTTCCATGTATATGGAGTTTTTTAATTAATTATTTATTTATATTTCATGTGCATTGGTATTTTGCCTGCATGCATGTCTGTGTGTGGAACTAGAGTTACAGACAGTTGTGAGTCACCATGTGGTTGCTGGGAATTGAACCTGGGTTCTCTGGAAGAGTAGTCAGTGCTTTTAACCACTGAGCTATCTCTCCAGCCTCAGGTGTGTGTGTGCATGTGTGTGTGTGTGTGTGTGTGTGCGTGTGTGTGTGTGTGTGTGTGTGTGTGTGTGTGTGGTTTTTTTTTTAACATTCAGCAAATTATTTCACCTTCTGTGATCTTGCAGGAACCCTAATTTCCCAAATTGTTGATGAGCATAAATTTGAGGAAATAAAATAATCAATGTTTTTTGCTATTGAAAGCAGAATATAGACAAGATAATGCACTAAAATGAATCTGTTAGCTATAGATCAAAAGCGCAGATCTTTTTGTCTGAGTATCCCCCAGTACATGAATGTTCAACATCCTAGCTACCTCTCAAATGCTGGTGAGCTCCATCTTTTTCAAGAGAACAAAGATCTCGAACAAAAGCTGATGTTCACCCTTTCTTGACTCAGAATATACAATGTTTAGTCCTAAACACTATAAATCCACTAACCCATCTTCGAGGTTAATAATCTACTAATACAGCTTGATACAAAGGGGACGGGGCTGAGGAGAGGTCACTGTGGGGCTTCTGAAGTTTGGAGACAAAGAGAAGTGTGTTGGAAGGCTGGTGAGAATCTCGGAATTGTGTCGTTTAGAGGATACAGGGTTGGAGGATCCCTTACTCATGATCCTGAAGATCGGGGGAATCCTTGTGCCAGGAATGTTTGGCTGGAGTGAAGGGGTAGGACAAAACTACCTTTCCTGAGGCTTTTCAACGTCTAGACTTCCTTTTCCATCCACTCAGGAGGAAGAACAACGAAAGGCGCAGGAGTCAGAGATAAGCATCGTCTTCTCTAAGGGCTGAATTTGAAATTGAGCAGGGTGAAACGTGGTGCGGCTGTGAATAATTCAGGCGGAGACGCAGTGACAATAGGCAGCAATGGTGCTGAGAGCATCTCAGGGACAACTCAGGGGGCTCTGGGCACAGCACTGAGCTCAAATGCTGAAGACTAGGTCCTTGTCAACCATTTACTATCTGATGGTCTCATGCACCGGTTAAGCAGTTAAATGGTTTATTCCCAGCTACTCAGCTACTTGTCCCAAGCAGGTGTTTCAGCTAAGAGCTGATTGGGATTGAAATACTGACCAATGGTCCAGTAAAGAAGGGATGTCCAGTAACTCTTCACTTTCACCCCAGATTTAGAAATAGAAGAGGGAAAGGGATTACAAAAGAAAGCATCTAGACTGACTGCTCACCCTTACCACGAAACAAAAACCCCAAAACTAAATAGATGTAGCATCAGTTGTGGCCCTTCAGCTGCACCCCAAAGCCAGGATGTTGATAAAACAGGCCCACAAGGTATGCGTCTATGGTATAGACGCAGGAACATGTTAGCTTCTGTCCTGAGAGCCCCCAGACCACCCCTTCTGTGTAAGAAGGGCAGTTTCATTCTAACTGGATTCTAGTGAAGACCAAGCCTGGCTCAGTGGGCCTCCAAAGGAAAAAATACATACTTGCCTTTGAATGTTTCAGTCTAGACAAAGCAACTCGGCCTTAGTGGGCCAGAGAATTCTCTAATATTATCATATGCCATAGCCAAGCCTAAATTATAGCTACATGTGACATTATAAGCAGAAGGGTTCCCAACTTCCCTATGACTTTCTTCTAACCTCCCCTGCATGTGCTATGTTAAGCCTGGAAGTGGTATACTATGAAAGCTGAGCATCCAAATAAAACAACGTAGGAGACAGTGACTGAAGCTCTGAAATGGTTCCTAGCATGGGAGATGGAGGATGCCACAGAGAGGGAAAGAAGTAGGCTGTGGTGTGTCGGAAACCAAAGCTGAGCAGTCACGTGAGGAACAGGTGATGTTCTGATAGACTGGACAGGGCAGTATCAGGCAGACTGAGCGAGCGCTGACATCTGGAGGTGAAATGAAGGGGCTCCTGTCAGCGTTGCTTGTTCTCGAAGGTGAAGGATAACATGTGGGAGACAGGTTAGGAGAGGTGGTCTGAGGTCATTGGGCCCACTTACAGGACATGCCGCGGATCAGGTCTCACTAGAAGTTTGGCAGAAGAGAGCAAGATGCTTCCATCTCCTTTCTGACTTCCAACGTCCCCAGTCTGCTCAGCATCTTCTGCACTTCTCATGGGAGAACCCACTTTTCCTTCATCTTAGACGCCTATAAAACTGGCAACTCACATCTTAAAGGGCATCGATTCATCCCGTGAAGTGCCAAGAGTTTAAGAGCATAGGGTTCGGGCTTCTTTACTCCTGTTGTGGTGTCTGAGATGTGTGTGTGTGTGATGTATATATGTGCATGCATGTGTGTGCATGGAGGTGAGAGGTAGCTGTATCCAGCTTTTACACGGGTCTTGGAACCCAAACTCGGGCCCTCAGGCTTCTGCAGCAAGCACTTTACTGACTGAGCCCTTAAAGTTGTGATTCTGCAAAGGGCACGGCATGAACCATGACTGGGAAAGTTCTTCCTGGAGCAGTTAGCTGATGGAGCGTATGATGTAGACAGTGAAGACCTGGGCTTCTTTCTGTCTTCCCCCTGTGATGCTGGAGATTAAAACTGTGACCCTTGACATTCAGGGCTACCACCTAACCATATCCTTAGCAGTATAATGAAGGTGTTTCTATAGCCTAATTTGTTTCCAGACATCACCTTGTTGTTGATCTAACTGAAAGGCAGACCTGGAGGAAAAGAAGTCTAGGATGTTTTCTTCATTCTTAGCAAAACCACTCCCCAACCTAGAGACAATTTATTCCAGCCACAAAATCAGAAGAAAAAAAAATAGCATGGAGGAAAAGACACAGCCAGGAGCCAGATGCTGCCACAACACACAGGTGCGCATGCGCACGCCAAAGGCAGATTTCCCAACCCACCCCCCCCCCGTCCCCTCCCCCGACCGGCCCCTCTGGAACTTGCCTTCCTTCCTGTGACAAATTTAGGAAGAGTATTTTGGCCAAGTGGTTCATAGTATTTCCCTTCATAAAAGATTGTTCCTGCCGGGCGTGGTGGGACACGCCTTTAATCCCAGCACTTGGGAGGCAGAGGCAGGCAGATTTCTGAGTTCGAGGCCAGCCTGGTCTACAAAGTGAGTTCCAGGACAGCCGGGACTACACAGAGAAACCCTGTCTCGAAAAACCAAAAAAAAAAAAAAAAAAAAAAAAAAAAGATTGTTCCCAACCAAGTCTTAGCTTGAACCAAGTCTTAGCTTGAAAGTGGATCAGGGAGGGAGGGCCTCACATAAGCTGCTAGACTCGTTAACGTTCTCCATGTTCGATGCATCTCTACCTCATGTTAAAAGACACCGTGCCCTCAGCACGCCAGTTTAGTCAGAAGAGCATCAATGAAGCTGGAGTGTTGGATGAGATAAATTGCACAGCATTTCAGACCCATCCAATCTCATGTCCTCATGATCTCATCATCCGATGCTGGAGCCATGATAATAATATCACCACTAACAAGTTAAAATGAGATAAATGACCTAGACTCTGAGGTGGCTCATCTCGCTTCTTTCTCCTACTGAGCCCACATACAATGCCTACTACATGCTGACACGCATACTCACGACAACAAAGGGTAAGGGTCATGTCCTCTTCTCTTCTAAGTAAACAGAGTTCGGTTTACAAAAGATTGCACAGCAGAGGCCTCAGTGGCCTCAAAGAAAATTTGACTAACTGGACAGAATACTCATCTTCCGTTGCCACAGGCTTGGAATAGACAGAGTGAATCCCAAAGTGACCCAGACAGCCAGTTGTGTGGTACATGCCTGTAATCCCAGCACATGGAGGCTGAGGCAGAAAGATCTAAGCCCAAGCTACATAGTAAGTTCCAGACTAGCCTGAGCTCAATAGTGGGATCCTGTCTCACTAAACCAAGTGGTCAAAACAAAATACTTTGAGGCCCTCTTGTCAGGATAAACGTCTTTGTAGCCCTGTTGGGATCCATGCAAGTACTTGACTGTGCTATTCAAAGAGGATAGCATTAATAAAAAATGAAGTGACTCTTCAAACAAGCCATGGGGCTTCCAAACCAGATCAGACTGGCTTTCAATATGCCCAGGTGGTCAAGAGCAATGCTGGGTTTTCCTTGTTCGTCTCAGTCTCGGTCAGTTCCCGCTCCTCATCTGGACTACAGATGCATTCACTCACTTGAGATAGGCTAGCATCTACCAAGGGGACTTCCTGTGGACCTGGAAGTCACCTCCAAAGGACATATGCCCTTTGTCGTCACTAGTCCATCCATCTAGGTATTTGCACAGAACTAACCTGTCTTAAAAATTCCCTGGCTTAGGATTTTAGACAGAATAAACTCCAGATGAATCTTTGGGTAACTTTACATTTCCTTTTTCCCTCCCCCCCAAAAGCTAGGTTCCAACTGAAATGTGTCGAGATACTCAGGAAGAAAAGTCAGCCCCTTACGAGTCAACACTGACTCCCCAGACACTGCAACCCTAGAACAGAAAGGCATCATGCCATCCTTCCGATTACAGTGCCAGTGTGGGTGTGGGGTCCATTAGAGGTAAAATACCTACCTACACTGTCTAAGTCCAAAGCATCCAAGAGCTGTGCTAGGCTAGGCACTGCAGGCTGAGCTTTGAAGGGCATGATCACCAGTGATGGGAGGTTTCCACAAGCCACATAGACAAAGCAGATTGAAGAATAGCGAGGGGGCAGGAGGGCAGCTCTAATTGACCTGGAAATTTGGGTCCAAATAACTCTCACGGAAGTTCCTCATCCTTTCCCAGAAGAGAATGTGACCGTGTGTTTTCTATGGAAACTTTCTTTGTATATATGTATAAACTAGGTATGGCCTTAAAGCCGCAGTTAAGGATCTGTCTGGCTCCCACCTTAAGCAGCGTGCTAAGCAACCGCTTCCTTAAAGTAATATTTTTACCTCTCATTGGACATTCAACCTTGAAGAAGTAATTCCTTCTGGTCCCTTCTCCTTTTTTTGCATGAAGTCATTAAAGTTATGACAGGGTTGGTTCTGTTACTTTCGCTTTGTTTTGGTTTTGGCTTGTAAAAGATATATTTCTGCAGTTTGAAGATGGAATGTAAAATTTCTGTGCTGTATATAGAAATATATTTATTGAGCCATCCATAAACACATATCCATGCCAATTCTAATGGAAAAAAAAATTAAAGTTTTTCTGAAATTTTCTGTGGTTAACTCCTAATTGTTAAGACTTCGCCAATTTTGTGAGAACTTCTGAAACCTTACAGGTACCCCAGAGAAAAATCTATGTGCAACCTGAGAAGCACTTCACTTGAAGAACTTCACATTGAAAAAAAGAGAATTCATTTGTTCAGCCATGAATATTTATTGGTAGGTACCACTGTAGGTTAACACAGGCGACTGACTCATTCATAGAACCTGCCACAGGGGGCTTACAGTCTATGGGACTGGTGAGAGAAAACAGTGTGGGAGATACAAGGCCAGAGTTGTTTCCAAAATATTAATCTAAAGATGAAGCAAAGACCAGCAAGATCCTGGAGGTGGGAGGAGTGACGTGGGAAGTCTGTTGAGGTAGTATGATGGGATTGAACTGAACCCTGGATGCAGGGAGGGAGGAAACCGACCACTCTCTTCTAGCTTGAATATTGAGCTTGTGAGAAACCAGTTGTTCTGCGAGGATAATGCCTAAAATGGACTAGGGACAAGTAGGAATAAAGTCTTAGACCAGGGTCTTCCCCCTCACACATGCCTCACCTCTCAACCCCCAACCTCCCAAGAATTTCCACGCGATCTGAAGCTGATGGATGGCTATCCCCAGTCACTGACTCAACCAACTTGGGGACTTCCAAGTGTCAGTTCTCAGTTCCTTAAGAAGTCACAACCTAACCCAGTGGTAATTCTAACTCCAGGCTGAACCACGAGAGAGGCAGAGTCCTCAAGGAAGACCCTGCTTATGACAAGAATGGGACAGAGCTACAAACAGACAAACAAAATGAAAGGGGGTGAATCTGTTCGCTTAACAGTGCTCAACAGGGACAGGTCTTGACAAAACCCAGCATGAGAGGTGGGGCACACAGGTGCATGTGCAAGGAGAAGAAGGCACATGAAGCTAAGGTCTCAGAACACTGGGAGTATCATGGGGACTTGTCATTCCACGAGTGTGAGTCAAATTAAAAGGATCAGTGAGTTCTTAATACAAACATGGCACATACATAGCCTGGCAACAGGGCATGCTTCCACCCAAAACACTGCCCCTGGGGCAAAAACACCAACGTACAGAATACAGAATGCCAAAGGACCTTAGAGAAAGTGGCAGTTTTAGATATTAAAACATCACATTAGCAGCCAAGCGGTGTTGGTGCATGCCTTTAATCCCACCAGGCAGAGACAGGTGGGCCTCTGAGAGGCCAGCCTTGTCTACAGAGCAAGTTCCAGGACACACAGAAACCTTGTCTCTGGAGAAACTGTTCTGTAAAGGGAGGACCCGAATTGAGTCTGTAGAACACACATGGTGTCACATGGAGGCAGACGGTTCCTGGAGCTCACTGACTTAATCACAGCTTAATCAGAGTACAGGTGAGAAGCCTTATTTAAAAGAACAAGGTAGAGCCTGGTGTGGTGGCACACACCTTAAATACCAGCATTTGGCAGGCAGGCGAATCTCTGAGTTAAAAGAGGTTAAGCTACATAGAAGATTCCAGAACAGTTAGGAATATACAGTGAGACATCTAAAAAAACAAACACACAAACAAAGTGGACAGCTCCTGTGGAACGCTCAAGGCTTGCACACACACAGAACCACCTGTTCCCTTCCCCATAGCTCATAAAATGCAGCTTGCTAAGACAGTAAGTGCATCCCCTGAAGGTGGGCAGGGGGGGGGGTAGCTCTGTAGAGGGCGACTAAGCTCACCAAGCAGGGGGTGCTACTGTGTTCCGAATGCCACCTGGGTCTTCGGGGTGGCAATTCCACGCTAGGCACTGGACAGGAAATGGGCTCCTGGAAGCCCTGATTGCTGCTCAACTGCTTCTCACCATCTCTTCCCCTTATTACTGGGCCATATAATCCAAGGCAGACACAAAACCTAAGTGGGTTCACTTGTTTTGTTGTATTGCTCTTGAGCCAGGCTTTGTAATCAAGGCTGGTTTTGGAGTCACAGTCCCTCTCACCTGGGTCTCCAGAGCACCAGGATTAAGCATGCGCCACACAGGGCCTTATTTCAGCTCTCCAATCCCCACTGCTCCAAGGCAGCAGCTGAGCTGGCAAAGCGCGGGAATGCCACCTCCCAGTGAAAGCAAATCAAAGTTTTGGTTAGGATTTACTTACTTCCAACAGGACTGACAACAGAGACTCGAGCCTAAGAGTATCTTGCTGCTCTTCCAGGACATAAGTTCGATTCCCAACACCTATGTAGGAGGGCTCACTCACCTGTAACTCCAGCTCCAAGGGGCCATAGGTATCCTCAGGCACCCTCACTCATGGCAAACATTCACCCAAACACGTACACATAAAAGACTCACTTGGCTAAAATACCCATCACAGGTCCTAGGTCTTAGCTCATTAACAACCATCTACTGAGTCTTCCCTGCAAATCAAATCTTAATTTGACATGAGAAGGTTGAGGGTCAGGCACTTCTGAAAAAGCCTGTGCTCTCTGTGTGACGAGCGCCTCTTAAGCTCCGAGGTTCAGGTTTCACATGGTGTCACTGACATCCAGATTTCCAGCAGTGCAAAATGTGCTGCCATGTTCAGGCCTGTGCCCAAAGCACACTCCCACCACAGTGCTGCTGCTGCTGGGAAGCAGGGCTGAAGCAATTCCCTAACCAGTCACAAGCAAGACTGCTACATCCCCTATACATGCACGCACACAGCTGTACTGCTACACATTTATTTGAGGTAGAAGAGAATGGGCCTTTATCCCAACCCACCCACAGGTTGCTGTATTTCTCAGATCATTCCAGATCATTCTGTTACCCTTGGTCAGTAGAGAATGTGGGTCGTTGCCATGCTCCCATGACACCCCCTCACCTTGCACTGCAAATATTAATCACCTCATCAGGTTAATACTCCTGACTAGGAAGAACTTCTTTTCTAAATGCATAACTTAGTACTTACTCAGTTGTGAAAATCATTTTTAGACTTACCCGAGTTACTGAAACTAAATTAGAGACTATTTTATGGGCCAGACTAGCCTAGATCTTCCTGTGACCCGAGGCCTCTAGGGTCTGAGACTATACATACAGGCCTGTGCCATTGGGTACTTTTCTCAGATGTGGGGTTTTGACAATCACACTATGCAACCTTGGTGGGACTGGAACTTGCTTCACAGACCAGGTTAGCCCACAGAATCACACACAAGCTTGTGCTGAGATTATTGTCATGACCCACCAAGCCTGGCTCAGTTGTCTCTCTTGTCACCATAAGCTTTACTACAGAAGTACATGCTGCACACGTTTGCATTATCTATGCCTGAAACAAATGGTTTAAACTGACCCCAAAGCAGTCATGTGACTTGGCTACCTCAGTTCACAAGCAGATGCTGCCAATATTCC
Organism: Mus minutoides; assembly: GCA_902729485.2. Taxonomy (NCBI): domain Eukaryota; kingdom Metazoa; phylum Chordata; class Mammalia; order Rodentia; family Muridae; genus Mus; species Mus minutoides. Next base: position 36,178 of record LR750614.1, read on the forward strand.
GATCTGTGAGGTACTGAGACCAAACCTGACAACCTCACACCGTTTTCATCCCAACTACCCTTTCTAACAACAAAACCAGAACACATCTGTGACAGTTCTAAAGTCAGAGAGCTGGGGAGATGGCTGAGGCTAAAGCACTCCGAGCAAGTATGAAGACCTACCTGACTAATGGCCAGAAGCCACAGGAAAGCCAGACATGGTGGCACAAGCCTGAAATCCCTGTGCCCTTACAGCAAGACGAGAGGCAGAAACAGGAGCCCAGAGAAGCTTGTGGCTTATGGGCCCGTTTCAAACAGTAGAATATAAGGCCTGGCTCCCAAACTGTCCTGACTTCCACAAGCATGCTGCAGTACTGTATACCCATGTATGCAGACAGACAGACAGACACACACACAGACACACACACAGGTTGTCTACAGACTAATAGTGGCTTGTCCACAGAGGCTTGTGTGGACAAAACCTTCACCCATGTCACACACAGCACTCAACATACAATACTGGGAAGTGAGTTTTAGCAGTCTACATTGCCAGATGAAGTTTTCTTCCAGAAATATTTTAATAAAAATTGGCCTTTTTCCAAAAAACACCCACTGCATGTCCATCAGTAAAAGAGAACCATAACAAAATAGAAAATTTACCATATGGCTATGATTTAAAGAAAAAAAAATGCAGACCCTAGAGCACATTAGCCAAGTCCGATATTCAACCAAATTTTTCTTCTGGCCCACCAGGAACCCTGACAGACAGCAGAGCAGAGCAGAGCGTGGCGCACAGAGCCACTGAGGTCACGGGCCTCACAGAAGCACCTTCCTCCCAAGCATCCCAGCCTGGGGCGTGATTTTAGGATAAGGCAGAACAATGTTAACACGACACATACACGTGATCAAAAAAATTCTACAGGTCCCCCACATACTCTGAATCTGAAAACAAATCTAGAATCTTTATTACTTTTCTTTAAACAATTGCCAGGACCGACCGGAATCAAAGATAAATAGAAGGCACAGTTTTGCTTGGTTTTTGTTATCAGATTTTGGGGTTTGTTTTCTTGTGGGAATTTTTTGTCCTTTTTTCTTTTTTCTTTTTTTTTCTTTTTCTTTTTTTTACAAATACAAATAAAACATGAAAAACTCTACCTCAAAAAAGAAAAAAAAAAATTCTAACAGGTCAACAAAAGTCCTTAGCTGTGTTCTAGACAATGACAGGCTACATCACAATTTAAAAATCCAATGGTAAAAATGGAGGTTTAGAATTGTTTGGTAATCACATGTCAAAAGAACAAAGTTCTGGAACCACCTTTTATTCAGTTAGCCACACCAGCAGGGACCCAGTGCCAGTTGCCAAGAGGCAATTTTTCCACACCAGAAAGGAGTCGTGACTTGATTTTTCCTGCTTCCAAATGTTTATCAAATCTTGTGTCTCCCAACAAATGAAACATCCGCTGTCAGTGAAGCTGAGACACGCTCCTCTGGGGAATGGCTGTGAAAGTCCAGTCTGTATATGCAGCGTGAGCAGGAAGGTCAGTCTTTCCTCTTCTTTACAATCTATTCCTCCTAAAGTATCATTCCGGAAAACTGGGAATGAAGGACTAAGGGGTCAAGGGAGGAAAGGGGCTTGGGGAGCACACACCATGAACACAAGCGAAATGAAAATTGTACAAACTCAAGCAGTTTATAATTGACTATTCCGAGACACCAAACGCTGGTTGAAGGAATTCACCATTCTGCAGGAGCCGGGGCTGTGTGCTGTGTGGAGATCTGAGCCAAGCAATTCACTGCCTTGGAGTTGTAATCCCCCTGCCCACGCCAAAGCCTGGTTTCTGCACCATGCCTCCACGGGGAGGGCCTCTCATCCCACCACTCGGCCCACCACGGGGGCCTCCAGGTCCCCGAAGGCGGTTATCCCTGCGGTCGCCTTCTCTGGCAGCTCGAGTCTTCTTCTCTTCCACATTCAGGCGGACCGCGCCTCGGAACATGATGGGCTGTGTGAGGACCAAGGAAAGCAGACACTCAGATCAGCCCCTGACCATGACTATCAAAAGTGAGCAAAGTCACCCTACTGAGCCAGCAGCTTTCAACCAACTAGTTTTCACAAAGTGCTGAGCTCAGAAAACATCTTTCTGTGTGACTGGTGCATGCAGATGTGGTAAACCATGCATGAAGTAGAAAAGCGCCAATTTAAAAAGCCCTGAAGCAGGTCTATCATTAGACTAATAACTAAAGCAAACTTCAGGAAACACCATGATAGAGATGCCTCCACAGCTTTGAGAATAAAACCTTCTCACATACTTAGGCAAAATACTGGTACCTCTCAAGCACAACTTCTAGGAGGTGGGCCTGAACAGCCAGAAGCCTTGGAGTTATCACAATAGGTAACTCCATGTCCAGGGCATGTTTCCCACTCTTCTCACACCTAAGGTACTGCACACACCTGGCACATACACACACACATACACACAAGCAAAAACCACAGATATAACACACATACACAAAATGAAAATTTGCTTACCCTATTATTAAGGACCTTCTGAACAGGTTCAGAATCATCAAACACAACAAAACCGAAATTGGGCAACTTCCCACCGCTGTTGATGCGCAGCTCCACCACATTGCCAAAATCTGCAAGAGCAAACCACTCCTAACTTCTCTGCACAGACACCCAGCTACCCACATGCAGTTTAGATCAGACAAAGATGAACTAGGAACCTAAATGCAGTTGATTGCTAAATGTCATATTAAAATGAAAAATAGTTCAATAATAAGCTCCTTAGATGACTTAAACCTGATCATAAATTCTTTTGTTTTGTTTTGTTTTGGTTTTTCAAGACAGGGTTTCTCTGTGTAGCCCTGGCTGTCCTGGAACTCACTTTGTAGACCAGGCTGGCCTTGAACTCAGAAATCTGCCCTGCTTCTGCCTCCCCAGTGCTGGGATTAAAGGCATGCGCCACCACGCCCGGCCTGAGATCATAAATTCTTAAAGCTGTGGGGTTTTTGAATATCAGTGCTTAAAAAAAAAGCAATCCAAGTCAACAAGGCCTTGTGTCTCGCGTGTTCCTTGTATCCCACTGGAAAGGAATTTTATACAACAATAATAGCATGCGTACAGCTCATGACACTGAGGTCAAGGTGGAATTTTCCACTTGGTGTCACAATCAATGGAAGTACAAGTTATGACATTCGTTATTTTAGAGTGAACACTCAGCCCAAAACTCACTGTGCCCAGAACTAAACAGACCACTGGGACCTGACACTACACCTGTACCTCCACTAGGTGGCACTGCCTAAGAACTAACTCATGGCCACACTGAGAAGCAGCACCTACTTTGGAAAAAATCCTTCAGTTCCGACTTGTCAACCTCATGTGGCAGGTTCCCAATGAAGAGCTGGTGACTGTCAGGGTGCCTCACCATCCTTCGAGGTTCCACATCTCCTGGTTCACCAGCCTCCCGGACTTAAGAGACAAAACAGACTCTCAGGAACTCTTCACAAACAAGTTTCCCTCTGCCCAAAACCAAGTTGTTCCATTGCCCCAGCCAGGCCTTATCTATCTCAAAGTTCTTATCTCAAAACCACCCCAAGCTAGAAGTCACCAGAGCTCTTACTTGGTCGGGGTCCTCTCTGAGGAGGGATATTGATTCGCTGCTCTCGAACTCTCTGATCTCTCTGAGGCCTTTGTGGTGGAATCTGAGAGTCAGGTTTAGATTCTGGACGGGGCTAAAAAGGGTTAGAGAACAACCTTTGTGAGAAGCCAAAGCAGTTTATCTATCTGATCTTAATTCTCTTTTTAAAATTTTCAATTTACACTGCGGATGATGTGTGTGTTGGCGCGGGGAGGGGGAGGTGTGTGCATACCACACACATACACACACACAAATGAGTCCCTCGTGTCCAGCTCAGGTGCCTTTGACACCCTGGGCCACCTCACCAGCTCTGTCATTGGTTTTTCATTTCCCCTTTTTTTTTTTTTTTTTTTTTTTGGTTTTTCGAGACAGGGTTTCTCTGTATAGCCCTGGCTGTCCTGGAACTCACTTTGTAGACCAGGCTGGCCTCGAACTCAGAAATTCGCCTGCCTCTGCCTCCCGAGTGCTGGGATTAAAGGCGTGCGCCACCACGCCCGGCCCTATCATTTCCCCTTTTTATCCAACATGTCTAAGTGTTTTGCCTGCATGCATCTGTATGTTTTGACAGAGGAGGCCAGAAGAAGGCATTGGATCGGCTGGAACTGGAGTTATAGATGATTGTAAGCCACCATGTCCATACTGGCAATTAAACCCAGATCCTCTTCAAGAACAGGAAAGATCTTAACCATTGAGCCATTAATCCAACCATGCTCCCCACACACTTTGACTTAGAAAAAAAAATATATATATTATATTATATATATATATATACACATATATACATATCTTATATATTTATATAACTTAATATACATATAACTTTTTTTTTGTTTTTTTGAGACAGGGTTTCTCTGTGTAGCCCTGGCTATCCTGGGACTCACTCTGTAGACCAGGCTGGCCTCGAACTCAGAAATCCGCCTGCCTCTGCCTCCCGAGTGCTGGGATTAAAGGCGTGCACCACCACGCCCGGCTATACATATGTAACTTAAAATAAATGTGTGTAGGGTAGGAGCACTGGTCCGTCTTCCTGAGGATCCAAAAGTTCAAGTCCCAGAACCCACCTGGCTGCTTACAACTCTAACTGCAGTGCCCTTTTCTGGCCTCCAAGGATAGTAGACAGACACACAATGCAAACAAACTTGCAGGCAAAATGTCCATAACCATACAATCAAAGAATAAATGTTTAAAAAGTATGTGACCCATGAGTCTCTGTGCACTCAAACTCATGCATCCTCTGAAGGTAGAGGAGGACATGGGATCCCTAGGACTGGAGTTTCAGACAGTCATAAGCCATCAAATGGCACTGGGAATTGAACCCAGTCCTCTGCAAGGGCAGTAAATGCTCCTTCTAACAGCAGAGCTGGCTGAGCTATCTCTCCCACATCTTGTCAATTTTCTTTTTTTGTCTTTTTTTGTCTTTTTTTTTAGTTTTTCAAGACAGGGTTTCTCTGTATAGCCCTGGCTGTCCTGGAACTCAGAAATCCGCCTGCCTCTGCCTCCCGAGTGCTGGGATTAAAGGCGTGCACCACCACGCCCGGCTATTATAGCTGTCTTCAGATGCACCAGAAGAGGGCATCAGATCTCATTTCTGATGGTTGTGAGCCACCATGTGGTTGCTGGGATTTGAACTCAGGACCTTCAGAAGAGCAGTTAGTGCTCTTAACTGTTGAGCCATCTCTCCAGCCTGTTAACCTTCACACACATCAAAAAGACCCTGCTTTCTGTCAGGTGCTACTCTAACTACTGTGCAGTTCACCACACTGCAGCCCTCAATGAACCAACCCACCCCAGGGAAACACCTCCTCTCTGCTCCCTGTAGACCAGGCTCCCTCCCATTCTCTTAGCCGGTTAAGTCTCACGCCCACAGCATAGTTAAATCTGCCCAAAGTCCTAGATTGAGACCCTTACCTGTGACGCTGGCACTTTGACCACGTGAGGCGGTGTCCCTGTCACTGGAACGGCCCCACTGGGAGGGAGGTTCTTACTAGTCACAGATGCCCAAGAAAACGTCTAGAGAAGAACAGGACACGTCAGAGCCACACGGAGCCATAACTTCTGCTCCACATCACCTCTACATCACTCACAGGCAGAAGTCTACAAGCATCTGCCACCTCACAAGCTGCCTTGGAAGCAGCTATGCCTATCATCACACCCCCATAATCCAAATACTTAGGGGACCAAGGCCAGCCTAGGCTAAATAGTTAGATCATCTTTAAAAAAAAAAAAAAATCAACCAAGTAATTATAACGAAGAAAAAAAATTTAAAAATAAACTGGGGAGGGGGGCACTGCATTTAAGCTCAGCACTTGAAAGGCAGAGGTAGGTGGATTTCTGGATTTCTAAGTTTGAGGCCAGCCTGGCCTACAGAGCAAGTTCCAGAACAGCCAAGGCTACACAGAGAAACCATGTCTCAAATAAATAAACTAGCAGAGAGTAAATATGTGGCTCAGGTAGCAACAGCTTTTTTGCACAAACTCCTGGGCTTAGTCCTCAGTGCCTTATAAATCAGGCAAGGCAACACAGACTATAATCCCTACAAATAGGAAATAGGTGTGAGAGAATCAGCCTCAGCTGTGTTTGGAGTTTGAGGCCAGCCTGGGGCAACATGAGAATTGGTCTCATGCCTGGCACATACACTCACACCCACAACCTGGGGCTGATCTTTAGCACAGCAACAGAAATAGGTAATAAGACAGCAGCAATACATTGCTAAGCCACACCCATACCCTCAAGTCCTCCTGTGCCGGGGCCACGTCGGCCGGGGCCGGGGAAGTGCTCTTCTGCACATCCTCGGGAGCAGCTTCTTCCAATGCAGGCTCAGGCTTGTCCTCTTGAATGTCGGACACAGGTTCCGGCTCGGGCTCGGGCTCTGGCTCCGGTTCTGGTTCCACAACAGGCTCCTCTAAATGCTCCTCCAAATCATTGCTGTCATGGGAAAATTTGACCTGTCTCTGGGACTCACCCAGACACGCTGAGCCATCTAATGACTCCAGAGAGTCTCAGGACAAGAGCTTGTTTGCTAAATTCTGATAAATATAATGATCAAAACAGAATCAAGTGGTCCTCATTCAGTTAATGTTAATTAGCTTATTAATACAAAACCCTTGCATTGAATGGGCTAGAGAAAGATCAAACTCTCTGAGGCCTAGCACAGGCCCAGCAAGCCAAGTAAGGCGAGCCAGTCTCAAAATATTAAATGTTATCATCTGTGGCTTTAACCACACAAAACAGGCCCTACAGAAATACACAAGGGGACTAGAGAAGTGACTTAGTGGCTAAGATCACTGGCTTTTCTGAGGTCCTAACTGCCTATGTGATCCAATGCCCTAAGCACATGCACACAGAACACCCATATACATATAATACACAGATAAATCAATCTTTAACAAAAACTATGCACCAGGAGTTCTGGGAGAGAAGACATCAGTTATGACCAAGAACAGTGGTTATATTCCCACACCAATTGCCAAGGAACGAATGCTGGCCCTGGCCTTGTTCTCCCTCCTGATACCTGATCTCATCTTCGGTAAAACACATCTTCACTCTCAGCCTAGCATGAACAGGTGTGACCACACCTTGATAAACACTTGAACGGGAGCACTGAACACTGAGCACTGACATATGAACAATCATGGCACAGTGGCCTATCAGGAACATAAAAAAAAACTAAGACAACATCATACTCATTATTTGAGGTCATGAGAAAATTTTAAACAAGGGTTTTGTCATGTAGCCCAAAACTGTCCTCTTAAAAAAAATATTTTTATGTCTACATGTTTTTAAGTGTATACAGTGCACCAAAAACATTCCTGCAACTGGAGTTAAAGCAAGTACTAAGCTATCATGTGAGTGGTGGGAACTAAACTCAAGTCTTCTGCAAAAGCAGCCAGAGCCCTTATCACAGCAGAGCAGTCTCTCCAGCCCTCAGGACAACCTTAAATTCATTTTTTATTGCATTTACTTATTGTGCAGAAGAGGGCTAAGACGCACATGTCACGCACACACGTGGAGATCAGAAAATATCCTGAAGGAGTCAATTCTCTCTCTTTCTAACACGGGGTTCCAGGAACCTAGGTCATCCTATGCCACTCCGCTTCCTGAGCCACAGGGCTGGGCTAGGAAATTCATTATCACTCAGCTATGGCTTCGACATTTTTTTACTCTAGTTAAATGAACTCTTCAGATATATGTGTGCATGCCTATTATCCCAGAATCTCGAACACTCAGACAGATGTTCTAGGTTTAGCCTCAGCTACATGGTGAGCACCTGTCTTCTAAACAATTAGCAACCTAAACCATACACATTCAACAGTTTCCATAGTATCTCCTATAAAACAAGTAAAAATTGCATATTGCTAGTTACTAAGAAATAACACAATTAAAATATTTTCCTAAAAAAAAAAAAAAAATCACCATAGTTTTGTTGCTGAGCCTGTGCAGGCAATGTTCTAACTCACAGCAATCCTCCTGCCACAGCCTCTGGAACACTGGGATTACAGGCATGTCTCCACATCTGACTTACACAATGCTGAGGGTCAAACCCACGACCAGGCACATACTTGCCAATCTCTCTCCACTGATCCAGACATCCAGACTCTGCTCATCTCCTGAAATTAATCCCTAGAAGACACGTCTGTCTCCAGCTAATCCAAGTTCTTATTGCAAGCCTGGGCAAGTGAAGAGAAGTTTCCTTACCTGACAGTCTGATCATAGAAAGTTCCAGAATCATCAGGCACCACCTCTGGTGTCTGCTGTCTTTCTTCAGGTTCTTCTACTTCTTCCTCGGATTCTAAGAAAGGAAGAGATGTTAAATAACTACAATCACTCTATATTCATAAACTTCTGAATTTACAGGCTCTACTGTAGACAAAAAGAAACACAGTAAAGAAAGCACAGCAATTTGGTAAAGCCATGGCAGACTTTAAGGGAAAAATTAAGCATTTTAATTAAGAACACTGAATCTTTAAATCTTTGTCATCATGCCTCCCCAAGACACTTTATTCCCCCTTAAAGTGTGAGGGGAAAAAAATTATTTCCAAAGTTGGAGTATTTATCACAGCAACAGAGAGAAACTGAAATGTCTACCTCAGGCTTCAGAATTGCTCTGAATCTAGGGTGGGGATGGGGGAAGTTATTCTGCACTGGGTTCACCAGCTTTTCTTCTGCCTTAGCTAAATAAACCAAGTATACAGAAGGAGTGAAGAGAGTGCAGAGCCCCCGTTTATTGCAAAGGTCCCCCTGGAAGGCACACATGCCCCAAGTAAACTGAGGCTAGAGAACAATGAGAATCCAGCCCTTGCTACCTCGCTGCGGTCACATGGTTCTCTATGGTGGTGGGATGCTCTCCCCTGAGTCTACACCCCAGAGACAAACAATGGGTATCTCAAATTCACACCCTGTAGAGTAACTCTCCTTTCCTGGAGATGCAACCAACAGTAACACAGACTGATGCAAAACTTCTGCTCATAAAAAAATCCCAACCCACCTCTTAGACGACACCTCTGCAGCAGGCCCTCCTACCTGTGCTAGCCAGCCTACAGAAGGAAGGACTGAACCTAACAGGTCTATATATTTAGAGCTCAGGACACACAGAGACTGACTATTCCCCCACAGGTCTGATGCTGCACCCTGGTCTGCCCTTTCTTCTAGGCACCTTCTACACTTTCAACAGCAAAAAGCTTTAGAACAGCATTCCCCGCAGAGCCAAAGGCAGGTACTTCCACTGCCCATTCTACAAGCCTGGGGCTCCCTAAGAAGATGGCATACTTTCACCACCACTCAGTGCAACACAGGGATATCAGGCCTTCTGCATGGTATTCTGCACTGAGCCATGCTAACTGGCTTGCTTCTGACCCAAGAGTAACTAACCATTCACATTAACGAGGTGTGGTGGTTTGGGAGGAGCAGCACTATTAGAAAGTATGGCCTAATTGAAATAGACAAGACCTTGCTGAAGGAACAATGTCACTGTATAGACAGGCTCTGAGGTCTCCTATGTTCAAGCTCTACCCAGTGTAGAATCAGCCTCTCCCAGGATGCCTTCTGATTCTAGATGTTGAACTCTGGGCTCCTCAGCATCATGTCTGCCTACATACTGCACACTTTCTGCCATGATGATAATGGAATGAACTTCTGAAACTAAGCCAGCCCCCCATGAATGTTTGCCTTTGTAAGACTTGCCTTGGTCATGGTGTCTCTTCCCAGCAATAAGATCCCTGTAGACCCCTCACACTGGAAATTTATAAAATACAGTGTAACAAGAAACCTCTTAAGTCAGTCTGATGCCACATAAGTAACCATGACAACAGCTTCACACTTACCCTCTTGAGGCTCTGTGACAAAGCCACCGAAGACCTCATCTTGGTATCTGAAGATGTCGTTGTGGACATAGAATTTGTTGGCAACAGAGCCCTGCAATGTCAGCAACAAGTTTTCAGTTATTAAGACTTATTAAAAACTAGACCATGAGCATTCATCTGTTTCCAGCTTCTGATGCAATGTGACCAGCCTCCTCATTTCCCTTCCCACTGTCTGCCATGAAGGAAGGACTGTACCCTCAAAAACAAACAAACAAACAAAAATGTGAACCAAAGCAAACTCTTCCTTCCTTTAAAAAACAACAATCACTACACCAGTGTTCTCAGCTATGGGAGATTCTGCCCCCAGCAGACATCTGGCAAAGTCTAGAAACATTTCTGTTTCACAGCTGGAGTTGGCTTCTAAGCACTGAGAAGATCACAGAGACTGCTAAGTACCAAGAGCATTCATGACAGCCAGTATCATCTGTGATATCACCAACTGTTTGAAATTCTGATTGTACACAGTTATAAAGAACCTCGTAGACATTGTTAAAATATCCATCCTTACCACCAGATGGTCACCCACAGAAAGAAAAAGAGAAAAAGGGAAGAGAAGGAACGAAGTCTTTAATAAGATGCCAAAGACAGAACATTTTCAACCATTTAGAGGCCCAGTAGTTTCAACTGAAGTAGGTATTTAAAATGTTAAGAATATGAATCCAAATCCTCATGATGGTATAACTCAAAGATTTCTCTTGTGAATTTAGAAACACGTAAGCCAAAATCCAACCATCCTACTTAGTGGCTGTTCAAAATTTCTATAGCTGTTCCCTCAACCATAAAAATTGAAATATTGAGCCGGGCGTGGTGGCGCATGCCTTTAATCCCAGCACTCAGGAGGCAGAGGCAGGTGGATTTCTGAGTTCGAGGCCAGCCTGGTCTACAAAGTGAGTTCCAGGACAGCCAGGGCTATACAGAGAAACCCTGTCTCTACAAACCAAAAAAAAAAAAAAAAAAAAAGGTGAAATATCAAAACATACCATAGTGTTCTGTGTACTGAGGTGGATTATACAATAATACATTTTCTTAGATAAATGCTTCCCTTGAAAGACAGAAGGAAACTGAGTCTGTAATTTAACAATATAGGCTGTAAAATCCTCTGCATATGAAGACGTCACCAAGTTGTCTCCTCCTCCTCCTCCATCTTGTCATCAAGTCTTTCTTCTCCTTCATTCCTCTTCCTCCTCCTCCTTCAAGATATCCCTTGGTTTACTGTAGGCTAGCCTAAAAAGCTTGCAAACTTCCTAACTCAGCTTCTCAAAAGGTGGAATCACTGGGCTGGAAAGATGGCCTGGTGGTTTAGAGCACCGGCTGTTTTGGCCAGGAGCCAAGGCTCAATCGCACACAGAGTCTCCCTACCGTCTGTGCCTCCAGCTCCAGGGAAGCCACTGCCCTCTTGCAGATTCTGAGGGCACTACATGCGTGCAGACAAAACATCCATACACATAACACAAAAATATACATATACACATATTTTTTAAAGCTGGACTTTTACTCTAAATCCTGCCTACATCCTCAATGGTGAGGCTAGAATATTTGCAATTCCAGCACTAATGAGGGTGACTGACACAGGATGTCACTGTGATGTCCAGGACATAATGTAGTTCTATGTTAAAACAGAAACATCCAAATGGTTATTTTTTAAGACAGGTATAGTATTTTACTATCCTAAGGGGTTGGGATTTAGCTCAGTGGTAGAGCACTTGCCTAGCAAGCATAAAAAACTGGGTTCGGTCCTCAGCTCTGGGGAAAAAAAAAAAAAAAAAAGACAAAACACTATCCCCTAAATAGGACTTTTCAGATGAAGCCCTTATAAGCTGATTTCGTATCTATGCAGCTTCCTGCCCCTTCTCTCTGAAGAAGGCACAACAGATGCCAGTCCTCATCATCCACCTGCAGTAAGTACCTTCAGAAACCCAACTACAGAGAAGCATCATGAATGAAGCAACCAGCTAATGGGGCCTGAGCAGGGCCAGGGTAAGCACAAGGACATAAACCATGCCATGCCCACTCCAAAACAGGACGGTATGAAGGGTTCCCACTGACTAGACCCAGGACATGATATGTTAAGCAATTATTAATGAATCATAACTCACTAAATATACTAGAAATGAATGGTAGGGTAGGGGATCCTTATAAGATAATGCCAATAAAGGAACACAAGAGTGGTGGATAGTATCAGACATTCCCATCTGTCACCATTCAGCCAAGAACCTCAAATGAAAAAGAATTATAGTATGCAAAACTGATAAAGAGCAGCATGTTTATACAGGATCCAAAGATTAGTCACAATCTATAAACCAGATACAACAACTATGTGACTTTACAACGGCAAGACCTGAACATATCACCTAGAGGAACCAGAGACACTTCTAGTACCATGGTCACTAAGGATGAGTGAGGAAGGTATATGATGCATGGACAATGACACAGGACTGCTCTTCAGAACTGTCGATGCCAAGCAAACCAGAGGAAGGAGGGACTATGATGACAGGGAACAAGACACACAACCAGACAAACACAACAGAGAACTATATACAGAATCCCAGATCAAGAAAAACAAACTATAGAAGACAAGGCCAGCATACTTTCTGAAATTCAGACATGGTTACCGCATGAGCTATATATACTGTTTTCTAACTGTGGTAACAACAGGGTGATTAGGAAACAGGTCCCCTGTCCTTAGGTGATGCCAGCCAAAGGGACACAAAGTCTCCTGTATTTCAACAGTTTAGAGGGAAGACTCCTCCCATCAGTAATCTTCCTGAAGATTCCAGTGCGGACACCACAGCTTTAGGACAAGAGGACAAAGCAGCTCTGCCCTGCTATAACCCTGAGCTGCCAGGAATCTGGACTCCACACAGCTTTTCGTCTTGAAGTACTCGATCACTACCCTACAGAGCCAACAGCCATCATGCAACATACCTCAGGAGCAAGGACAAAGGTCTGCATGAACCTCCGCAGAGCCTGGTTGTTGTTGGACAGCAGCCCCATCACCTGGACCACCACCCCGTCATTCAGAGTTGCGTGAGCATCCACGTGGCGGATCTTGGTGTGGCAGTTGGTGAAGTTTTGTGACATCACTTTCCTGTGGATTTCCTGAGGAATGGAGGCAAGAGTCAATCCCTCCGGAACTCACCAGTTCAGAAACTACAACAGCAGCTGCCAGCACCAAGAACCAAGAACAGCTGGCAATGCTCCAGCTCCATCCTGTTTTCTCACAGATGTGTACTTGACACTTAGCCCCGCCTCCTCCGGCTCCTGGCGCAGTCTTTGAGCAGTCTCGAAGCAATCTAAAGAGCTATGTATGCAACAAGTACACTGAAGGGCGAGACCTGCTATGCTCACACCAGCTCATTTCCACTCAGTGTGACAGGACCTAGAATCACCTACGAAACAATCCGCTGGGACAGCAGCATTGCACAGGCGAGAGCCCTGTGCTGTATAAAAGGGGCCTGATCAGCAGCATTCATTCACCTTGTGTCCCTGCTACCTCGCCTTTCTCACATGGACTGTGAGCCTCAATGCCCTGCTTCCTGCCTAAGTTGCTTCTGTCAGGTATGTCTCAGCAATGAGACAATAAAGTAACTAGTAAAAAATCTAGTTAAAAAAATAAATCCCAGGTAGCTTGGCGCGTAAGAGTACTTGCTATATAATCCAGAATGTATCTCTAGGGCCTATTCGGTGGAAGCAAAGAACTGACAAGGTGTCTTCTGACCTACACAAGCATACCACCACAGTAACACTCACCCACAAACCAATAAATGTGAACACTTCAGAGCTGGAGAGACGGCTTCATGGTTAAGAGCTCCTACTGCTCTGGAGAGGACCTAAGTTCAGTTCCCAGCATCCACACGGTCGCTCACCCTCTAACTCCAGTGCCTGTGTATCCAAAGCACCCTTCCAGCCTCCTCAGGGACTCAGCACACACATGGTGCAGACATGGATGCTAGCAAAACACTCATGCACGTAAATATATCTGTAAATGAATTTTAAAAAATAAAAGATGCCCAACACAGCAGATAGAGAATACATATATTACTGTTATAATATAGTCCAGCTGTCAGTGTGTGCTATAGTTCCAGTGATCACAGCTTTGTGCCTTAAAAACAACTGTCCTGCCACATTTATAAGTAATCTAAGCACTTGAGAAACTGAGTCAGGGGGATATCCAGACATACATAGCAAGTTCCAGGACAGCAAAAAACATGAATCAAAATCATGTCTCAAAAAATAAAATAATCGCCGGGCATGGTGGCGCACGCCTTTAATCCCAGCACTCGGGAGGCAGAAGCAGGCAGATTTCTGAGTGCGAGGCCAGCCTGGTCTACAAAGTGAGTTCCAGGACAGCCAGGGCTAGACAGAGAAACCCTGTCTCGAAAAACCAAATAGATAGATAGATAGATAGATAGATAGATAGATAGATAGATAGATAGATAGATAGATAAAATGATCAAATAAGTGCCTCGAATACACATGGCACTTTTCTGCTAAAGCCAGCAATCTAACACAGAGAATGAAAGTAACATGACCACACACAGATAGTTCAGCAAACCAAAGAATTAAACAGAAACCCACCCCTAGATACCAGCTTCCCGGTAGGCAAGGAGCTGCCTTCTATGCTGATACTGGTCCACAGCACCCACCTTCTGCCCGTAGACTGCATCTGCTGGCTTCCCGTTGGAATCCAAGCCCCCATGGGCATAGGAAGAGTTCTTTCCATAAAATCTGTACAAGAGAAGGCAATTTACTTCTCATCTTCAAGGACTCGAAGTGCAGGTACTTAGTGTTCAGGCTTGGTACCTATCCACCTCACTGGCAGACTCACAGCGGGGACTCTGTTTATGTTTGTGCACGACAAGTCCATTGCACACGCCCGAGTGGGAACAGTCTCAGTCAATGAGGCATGAGGCATGTGTGTGGTTTTCAAGTCCCGACTTCCAAGTTTCAGGGTAGGTAAGATGATCATGTTGGGAAGGGCCTTGGAGTTTGTCAGCAAAGTCAGGCACTTAAAATCAAAGTCAAGTTCCTGTTTCCGCTGAGGACAGCTGCCCTGTCACGGACCTGAAGAGTTGGTGCCTTCCCACCTGAGAAGGCAGTGGGCAGTTGTCCTGTGCACGGGTGGGTGGTATTAACTTTTATCCCTTTAGCTCTCTCTCATCTATGCATTCAATCACCATTTTCATTAAAAGAACATCAGAGAGATGTACAGCAAAATGCCAACCAAAGACCACTGAAGACATCTAAGGACAACTCCATAAACCCTTAAAAGAGCCCACGCTAGCACCGTGGATCTGTATCCTGCTGTACCCCTACCCCCAAAGCACACTAACTTGCTACTTTTTTTTCAAGACAGGATTTCTCTGTGTAGCCCTGGGTGTCCTGGAACTCACTCTGTAGACCAGGCTGGCCGGGAACTCAGAGATCCACCTGCCTCTGGCTCCTGAGTGCAGAAATTAAAGGTGTGCACCAGTACACACAGCACCTTATAATCTTCAAGCTATTAAAGGAACTCACTTCAGCAGCCTCTGGTCTCTCCTCCAGGCCCCTCTACACCGCACCCTTGATGGACCTGCCAGCAGTCTTTGGCTATAACAGCATCAGCGAGGCAGGCCTATGTGCAGTGTCTTCTAGCTTAGACTTGTGCTGGTGTACATCCTGACACCACAACCTTAACTAACTTTCAAGACAAAAAAGAAAACTGACACAAAACCCAGCAAGAAAAAGGAAAAGGAAGAGGTTAATAACGTGCAGACTGTTTCCGCCGCTCAGAAGTGAATGGAGATTTAAATCCTCTGAGCATCAGCATTGACAAGAGAAACAGAGACTGTTCTAGAAATGATAAACTTTAAAAAATTTCAGCCTGAATCAAGTAGAGAAACTATAGTGCAAATACAACTTGTGTGAAAAATTATCCTAAGTCCAGACGGTTTTATATACTGCAGCAGTGTAAGAATGCCAGACTCAAGCCACTACACTAGCAAACTAACACAGCTCTATAAAGCAAATCTGTCTGAACTGGGCACGGTGGACACCTTTATCCCAGAACTCAGGAGGCAGAGGCAGGCAGGTTTCTCAATCCCAGGCTAGGCCAGGGCTGCATAACACGGTGAGACCTTATGCTGTTTCTAAACCTCTAGTTAACAGTGCTTATTTGAAGAGCTATCCCACAACACCCCTCCTGGGCACGTGAGAGCACACCTGTGCAGCATGTCCGGGGCCTGGTTCAGCAGGGTGTAGTACTGTCGCACAAACTCCCGCCCGACCAGCAGGGGACTAGGCTTCTCCATAACCATCGCTTTGGTGGATTCAACCTGTAAAACAATACAAGTCAGTTAACCAATCACAAGAACTTGAAAAGGACTGACCCACTGTGCTAAGCCAACTCAACACAGCATCAGTATTCCTAGGAATCTCGACGCACTATACCAGCTACCCTGGAACTAACTCACTGTATAGACCAAGATGGCATAGGATTTGCCTACTTCAGCCTCCTAAATGTTTAACACAACCAGTTTAAAAGTTTGAAAAGAAATAAGCATTATAAGAATAAACTCAATCCAGTTTTTACATCCCAATATATTGTAATCAGATGAATGCACAAGGAAAAAAAAGTATAAAAACTCACCATTCCAAATATTCCA
This sequence comes from Mus minutoides, assembly GCA_902729485.2. Classification (NCBI taxonomy): domain Eukaryota; kingdom Metazoa; phylum Chordata; class Mammalia; order Rodentia; family Muridae; genus Mus; species Mus minutoides. The sequence continues at coordinate 52,797 of LR750614.1, forward strand.
TTTTCTTAAACTAGAGATAAAACCCCACCAGTACATATTTGCAGCACGAGCCAGCCCATAGTTATTAAGTTCCTAAGCAGCTCGCTTAAAAGCCTTCCAGTCCTTTTTTTTGTTCTGTTGCTCAAGAGACAGTTTCTCTGTACAGCTCTGGCTGTCTTGGAACTTGCTTTGTAGATCAGGCTGGCCCTGACCTCATGAGATGCTGTACTGGGACTGAAGGCGGGCAGCACTCCACCGTACAGTGCTCCCACTACTGAGACCTTTCGTTTTCCCATCCTAGACTCAAAGACAACAACAACTCAGGTGGTAAGTCCATGCCCATGTGCCAGTTACCACACTCTCCAGGCTACAAAAGAGGCCATGGGGTAATGAGTGGGACAGGCCTTTAACCCCAGCACTTGGGAGAGAGACAGGCAGATTTCTGAGTTCCAAGACAGCCAGGGATATACATAGAAACTGTGGCATTCATTGGGGCACTGGGAGGGTAGCGGGGAAGGGAGTATGAAGAGCTACGGGACTGGAGAGAAGGTTCAGCAGTTAACAGCACTGGCTGCTCTTCTAGAAGATGTAGATTCAGTTCCCAGCAATCATCTTTAACTCCAGCATCCTCTTTAGGCACCGAGCAAACACATGATCCCCAAACACACATAGAAGAGAAGTTTAACTGGATAGTGATGCATGCCTTTAATACCAGTTCTCAGAACCCAGAGGCAAGCAGGTCTTTGAGTTTAAGACTAGCCTAGTCTACAGTTCTACCTCCAGGCTAGCCAAGTCTATATAATAAGGCCCTGTCTCAAAAAAAGACAAAGCTAAAATGTAAAAAAAAATTAACCCCAGAAATAAAAACTTCTTTACATTGACTTATTGTAAGATAAATAAAGGACTATCAAAATCAAATATATAGAGTTAACAAGATTTTTTTTACTAAACCTAACAGCTTAAAATACAATGAAAATGTGTAAACTTCTGTTTACAAAGATACCTGTAAATCCTCAACATCCTCTGACATGACATGGTACCTGTAGCAATCTCCTCCCTGTTCATTTTCTCAACTACAGCTCCTAGATCAGGTATAGCATTCACAGCAGTGGCAGTTCTGCAGCCCCTAGAAACTTCCTTAATACTACAGAGCTCAGTAAGAAATTCAAGTCACAGTACTCACTCAGGAAGTTCCCAAAGCATACAGGACCCACAAGGCCACCACCTCTCCAAGGGAGGAGAGCTGCAGCAGAGGCAGCTCACCCTGTGGAGGTCCGTCCATGCAGCCTTTGTAAGTCATCAGCCAGGCTGGGATGAGCAGCTGCCAATGGAGCTACCAACAAGCTCAGGGACTCACCAGGGCAGACATCTATCTGCTTACATCTATCTCCCCAAGAGATAAAGTTACCCAACCATGCATGCAAAGGAAAGTGAATACAATCTACTTACAGTATAAAAGACCGGTTTTATTGCAGCTTTTGTTGTTTTGTTTTAAATTATAATGTATGTGCTTTGTCTACATGTGTGTCTATGTACTACATGAGTGCCTGGTGCCCTTGGAGGAGCTACCTACCATGTGGGTGATGGAAATCAAACCCAAGTTCTGAGGAATAGCACTCTTAATCCAAGTCCTCTCTCCAACCCAAATTTAGTTTTATTCTGTATACTTAACAGCAGCATAGCATTTACTACATATTAGGAAGAAATCATTTAACCCACTAATTTGGGAAGACATGGTTATCTTAGAAGAATTATCAGACAACTTTTCCCAAGTACATCTCTGTTAACATTGGCTTTTCATAAATACAACACATTGCTTCCCTGTTTAAAATATGGGAGGGAGGCGGTGACAGTGATGCATGCCTTTTTTTTAAGATTTATTTATTTATTTATTTATTTATTAATTATGTGTAAGTACACCCCAGAAGAGGGGATCAGATCGCATTACGGATGGTTGTGAGCCATAGGTACATGCCTTTAATTCTAGCACTCAGGAGGCAGACAGAAGCAGGTGATCTCTTTGAGTACAAGGCCAGCCTGGTCTATTTCAGGACAGCCAGGGCTACATGTGAGAAGGGGAAATCCTTTCAGGTTCATTACTCAAACTTTGGGTTTAGCACATGAGTCAGTTGTAATGAGCGGTGATTTACTGTCCAGCCATTTCATATAGAGGGAGGGCACTGCAAAGCCCTCTCTCTTCAGATCACGGCACCTTTAATCTATCCCATAAGCATAGCCAACAAAATCTATTATCAATAGAAATGTGGTAGTCAAATGGGACATGAAGGTTTCTGAGCACGGTGAATGACATGGGCCTAACAGTAGCTGTACCCTCATCTGGCTCGTGCCTGCTTATTTTCTCCTTTTTCTTTTTTGAGCTAGGACCTTGGTGTGTTGACTCCACCCACCTTCCAACTTCTTGGCTTGGACGATCCCCATAACAGAATCATTGCCCAGACTACTGGGCTTACACTACACACGGCTGCAGGACTAGTGTGTGTGTGTGTGGGGGGGGGGGGTGGCCGTCTCACAATATGGGCCAAGCTGGCCTAGAATTCCCAATGCCCTGCCTCAGCCTCCATAGGGCTGAGTTGCAGCATGGTCCATTTCTTGCACTATTCTTGAATGTCTGACCCACTTTCACTAAGACCTAAATCCCAAGGGTTGTTCATTTTCCAACTACAGTTGTGAGATCAGGTATAGAATCCAGTCAGGGTAGTTCTGAATGAGACCCAAGGAAAAAAAAAAGTCACAAATTTATTTAAAATATTTTTTAAATGTATGTGAACCACATGTACACTTGGTACTTACAGAGTTACAAATATTTATAAATCACCATGTGGGCGACTTGAACTAGTCTTCTGCAAGACTACCAAGTGTTCTTAACCACTGAGCATCTCTCCAGTCCTGTTATTTTGTTTTTGTTAATTCAATTGTGTGGTTCTCCAACATGGACTTGACAGATGACGTGACCAAAAAGGCTCTGCCTATGGAGCAGCTCCAGGAGAGCGGTCTGCCTTCACAAAGACTGGGCTGTGACCAAACCAGCAATAGAAACTCTGATCCCAAGTCAACAAAAATCATGAAGGTGGACCACCATAGACTGCACATTTGCCTGGCTGTCTACAATAACTGAGCTCAGAATCTGACTCCAGTCTTTAGATTTAAGGTAGCAACTGGAAAACTCTCCACCCTTCCTTAGAAAGTCTTCCTTCTGTGAATTCAGAGCACTGATGAAGTTACTGAGGTAATGACCTAGAGCCGCCTGCAACCTCAGCCACGATTCTCCTCTCCTTCAAAGACACCGGCAAACCTTGTATTACAAGATACACTGGCACCTCACTCCAAACCTCTGTGAGCAAGCACCTAGCTCCTCGAGTTCCCACCCCGACTTACTCCAATGGCCTGTACCCTACAAGTGAGTAAGGCAAATAACACCTTCCCCCAAAGAACCCACAATAACTTGAACATCAGGAATTCTTAAACATCCTGGCTTGTGCTTGTCATCTCAGTTCTTGAGAGGCTGAGACAGGAGGATTGCTGAGTTTAAGGTAATCTACATTTTAAATTACTATCCAACTAATTCATCTTCTTCTCTGAACCATGGATAACTCAGCAACCCTTGAGAATGTTTTTATATTGCTCTCAAGCTAGTCAACTCTCAATTCTTTGAAGCAGATTAATTCTATATAACCCAGTCTCGCCCACAATTCATTTTCCTCCAGACTTGGCCTCAATTGCTGGATCTCAATATGTTATCAGCACTCAATTCTGTCCAACCTAAAACAATTAAAAACCCCAAAACAATTCAGATTCTTTCCAGAAACACACCTGCTCATGACAACAAATGGAAACAATGCAAATCTGTGAAAATGATGATGTTCTATTTAGGAGACCAAACCCCCCTGGAGCTGGAGGCTCCAAGGCTCCTTCCTCACTCAGCCAGAGCTTCTGATTACAGTGTCCTCTCCAAAGAGCTTTGTGGAAATAGCTGCAAATGTGGACACACACCATCCTCCCCTATTCCCAATGTAACTAACAGGCTAGGGAAAAAGCTACCAGGAAGCAGGCCAGCCAGATGGCTTCAACTGGAAACAGCAAGTCTCCCACTCCCTGGAAGGGCTCGAGGGATTCTGAAAGCAGGGACAGACACCCTGTCCTATAAGACATTGTAAGTTCAATAGGTCACTCCTACTTCTTACACTTTTCCCAGGAGAAAACCTCTTGGGTAGAACATAAATTCTTCCCTTAAATCATTATGGTTTAAGAGAAATCAGAAATGAAAGAAAACTAACCTAAGAAAAGTGAAAGGTTAAGTAAGCCATTTTCACTTAACAAAGTGTAGTATTCCAATGTTTACAATTTACACATATGTACATACACCTTAGCACACACACCTTAGGAGACCAAAATCCCCTGGAGTTACAAATGGTTGTAAATCACCTGATATGGGTGCTGGGAATCAAACTTCCTCAATAACAGCAAATACTCCGAACCACTAAGCCATTTTGCCAACCTCTAACTTTACATTTTATTAAGCAATCTGTAAAGCCCTCAGTCCTTCAATAAACTCAATCACTGGAATTAAGGCCCATAGGATAGAATATCTGAGACTAGACAAGCCATGGACCTAGAGGAAAACCAAATACTACCAATCTGCTAAAGGAACATAGTGAAAAATGACTCCTAATGGCCTTCTGCTGTACTCATAGATCAACCCTGCTCGGCCATTATCGAAGCCTCCTCCTGCAGAAGATGGGGTCAAATACAGAGACCCATATAACTGGACAATGTACAGAGTGAGAGACCTTGGCATATTCAGTCCTAAATGGCATGTCTCCATCAAATCCACCCCCCCCCAGGGCTATGGGAACCCAACAGAGGAGGAAGCAGAAAGATTGTACGAGCCAGTGGAGACAGAAGACACCAAGGAAACTGCTTCTAGACACAACAAAGCTGACACAAGAAGCAGAGACTGTGGCAGCAGACACAGGGTCAGAGAGTCCCAGTGTTAAGATAGGATGAGGACACAAGCCCCCACCCCTAACCCAGAAGCTCTCTCAGTAACTGATAACCACTCACAAAAGAAAAATAAGTTTTCTCTAACAGAGCCTCACTTAAACACACTATGCCCAGCAGTCGATGGCTGGCACAAAATGAATTCAATGGTATTTTTGGAGGGTTTTTTTGTTTCCCAATGCTTGCCTGGGCCTCCCACAGATCCTTTGTTTATATATGATGGTCTCCAATTCTGAACTTGAGCTTTCTGTATCTGTGTTTCCTGTGCTTCTTCTTTGGATGGCTTTTTCCCCCAGTTTGTTTGTTGTTCTATTCTGGCTTTTGTTTTTATTTTGCCTTATTTTACTTTACTAATATTAGATGCCTGTTTGTATTCTAATGAAAGAAAAAGAAGGGTTATAGATTTGGATAGGTGGGAACGTGAAGAAGATCTGGGAGGAGGTAGGGGATGAAAAACCAATCAAAATATACTGCATGAAAAAATCCATTTTCAAAAAAGAAACTCAATCATAAAACATACAGGACTGCAGGGGTGGGAGTCAGAAGCAGAGGGCTCAACCTGCCAGACCTGGAGTCAGCCTCACAGCCACAAACAGAAAAAGCAGCAACATATTAACGCGCGCGCACACACACACACACACACACACACACACACACACACACACACACACACCTATATACCTATTTCCTACTGGCTGGACTGACTGGCTTGCAAGCTTGTACATAAATTTTCAAAACATCTCACTTGACCTCAGGTTGCTAGATCTCATAGCGTCTTTGATGAAATGGACAGACTTGGTCCTCCCCCTAAGTCCAGACAGCCACCCCGTCCACTCCTGTGCTGACACACGGGGAGCAGGGCCAATGAAAGCCAGCCACCCCACCGCCAAAGTCTCAATAGCTCTGCTTACTCTTTCCAACAAAATCAAACACTAGCATGTCAATGGCTCACTCTAAGTGGCAGTTCTAAAGTTTGAACAATAGAATATAAGAAGTTACTATCCACAGTGTACAGTGCTGCCGAACAAACATGTTCGGCATGAACAAGGAAGGCCCTAGGTTCAGTTCCCAGCACCAAAGACAAAATACTACTAAAAAACAACCCAGTGTGCAAATAGAGCACTTGCCTAGAATGCAAAGCAGGGCACATAATCAAAGCAGAACTAGCAATTCCCAGGAAGTACCAGACAGACAACAAACAAAACATTTAAAACTATCTCTTCTTGGGGGCTGGAGATGGCTCAGTGGTTAAGACACACTGGCTACCCTTTCAGAGGTCCTGAGTTCAACTCCCAGCAACCACATGGTGGCTCACAACCACCTGTAATGGGAATTGATTTCCTCTTATCATACACATAAAATATATATAAATAAGTCTTTAAAAAAAAAACTATCTCTTCTAAGGCAACCAGTAAGTAACAAGCAGCAAGGGTGGGTGCTGGACTATGAGGACAGAGTCTGGAAAGAATACTTCTCTCCTGAGCCCATCTACAAAGAACTCACCATTGCATAAGACAAAAACAGACATAACTGCAGTCTTCTCTGTAAAATATAAGATTGGTAACATCAACGAGAAACTGGCTGAGCTCTTGCTTATACCACAGGAATCTCTGTGAGGTGACCGCATGCACATTTAAATGACTGAACACTAAAGAAAAATAATACAAAAACCTTAAAAGCATCACTCCCAAAACTGAAAACCATGACTGCACCGCATTAACGGGACTAAGGCCGGGTTAGCAGTCTAACGGTCATACTCTGTATAATAATCAGGAAGTCAGCACAGAAATCCAGGCGAAGACATTCACAACTGTAATCCCAGTTCGAGTGAACCCCAGCAGGAGGGTCATGAGTTCAAGGGCTGCCTGGGTTACATAATGAATTTGAAACCACCCAGAAAGAGATCTAAAAAGCAATTTTAATAAACAGGTCAACTGTTTTAAAAAGTACCATGTAGTACGGAGGAAAACGTCTCAACACCATTTTCAATACCTGCAAAGTAAAGCCAGATAGATAGGTGGTCTTAACATAAATGAGCTCTTTTAACAGATTAGCTCTGAAAATAGACAAAGGGATCCATGGAACTAACTTATCACGACAGTGTTTGAACTAGGCTTGTGGCTCAGTGGCAGAGTGTCTAACCAGCATGAACAAGGCCCTGGGTTCAATTCCCCATACTACAATAAACACACCCACATACTTATGACTAATTCCAAAGGATAGTACAAACACAAATAAGCATACCTCATTCTTTAAGAAACAGTAATACAGTTCAATACACATACCCAAACAGCAAACTCAGGGGGCAGATTGGGAGATGGCACTGTGATCAAGAACACTTACTGCGCACGCCTTTAATCCCTTTAATCCCAGCACTCGGGAGGCAGAGGCAGGCGGATTTCTGAGTTCGAGGCCAGCCTGGTCTACAAAGTGAGTTCCAGGATAGCCAGGGCTATAAAGAGAAACCCTGTCTCGAAAAAAATAAATAAATAAATAAATAAATAAATAAATAAATAACAAACAAAACTCTTACTGCTCACTCAGTTCCCAGCACCAAGGGTTCTAATAGCCTCTGTTTGCATGCACAAGTTCACCTATCCCTTATTCTTGAAATGGGTCAAACCAGAAGAAGCCAACCTTCCAAAGACAAGCTACATACAAGGCAGTTAAGGTAACCAAGGATTCTTTTTTCCCTGGTGCTTGGTAGGAACTCAGTGAATGCTAGGCAGGCTTTTTCTCTAGGCAGGATCTCACTAAATTGCCCAGGCTAAACTGGAACCTGCTGGCTCAGCTTCCTTACCTAGGAGGGAACACACAGGGGTACTGGGATTATTTTTGCAAGGATAAACAGGTCACTGTATTGATTGTGGTGATAACTACATAAACATCAGACCACCTCTTCAAATGTTTGTACTATCCCATTAGTTCCTGATAAAGCCATCTTTAAATTTCCCCCTACACTAATAAAATCACCTGAAAAGACATTAAAATGGTTTCCTGGAAAGACAGAATGGAGAGGGAATCTACATGGTAAAATTAGTCTTTACACACCCCCAACCCTGGCTTTTTTAAAGGTAAGGTCTCACCCTGTAGACCTGGCTTCAATTTACTACATAGAGCAGGCTGGTGTGGAATTGAAATATCTACCTTCCTAACTCCTGACTGCTAGGAATAAAGGTGTACACCACCATGCCAGGTTGATCATCTTTACTTTAATACTTACTATGCATGCATGTACACACACAAGCACCCATGCACATGGACATAGGAAATGAACTTGGAGTCTGCTTTTTAAAAAGCAATGCAATATATTAATTATTCTCTAAATAGTGTCAAAGTGTCATTTTGACTATTTTACAAATGTATCAAGAGTAACAAAAAACAAAACTAAACACCTTAACAATGAGACTACTATAAAGCAGTTACCTGCGGTTGAAGGGTATACATTGAATTTCAATGTTTGAAATCAAGACTCCAGAACTGAAACAGTGCCTTTCCAGAACCAGAGTAACTTTGTTGTCGATCTCTTCAGAAGCCAGTGTAGCCCAGTACTAGATGGGACAACCTGTCAATCTGTCACCTAAATCCTTTGGACTCACTACCTGCCATAATCCCTCCAAAACTCTCTCTAGTGAAAGGCTAATTTTAAGTTGGGCTAGGCAAAACACCCCATTAATTAACACAAGTAAGAAAATACTTAAGTAACAACAGAAAAACAGCCAGGCCTCAGGGAACATGAGCCCAGTTACTTGGGAGGCTACAAGTTCATGTGCCGGGGCTGGCGAGATGGCTCAGTGGTTAAGAGCGCCGACTGCTCTTCCGAAGGGAGACTACAAGTTCAAAGCCAGAGTTCAAGACCATCTAAGGCAAGCTGCTCAAATCAAGAGGCGGGGAACACAGGGCACTCAGTGCTGGCCTATCATGTCCAAGATCCTAGAGTTACTGCCCAGTACCACAAAGAGAAAAGGAGGAGGGAGCAGAGTGATTATACCAACAAAACATTAACATACAAATCACCAAAAACTAGTTAATACTAGGCATAACTCAAAGAATAAGATACTAGCCAGGCCTGGTGGCACATGTCTTTAATCCCAGCACTCGGGAGGCAGAGGCAGGCAGATTTCTGAGTTCGAGGCCAACCTGGTCTACAAAGTGAGTTCCAGGACAGTCAGGGCTATACAGAGAAACCCTGTCTCAAAAACAAAAACAAAAACAAAAAAATTGTAAAATTAAGTAGGAAAGCTTTAGGGAAATCAGACTTCTTAAAAATATATATATATATATATGGGGCTGGAGAGGTGGCTAAGCTTTTAAGAGCACCAACTGCTCTTCCAGAGGTCCTGAGTTCCATTCCAGCAACCACATGGTGCTTCACAACCATCTGTAATGGGAGCCGATGTCCTCTTCTGGTGTGTCTGAAGACAGCTACAGTGTGTTCATGTAAATAAATAAAATCTTAAAAAAAAAAAAATCATGGCTTCAAAACACCTGGGAGACAGAGGCAGAAGAATTAAGCATTCATTAGAAGCCAGATTAGGTTATAGGAGACCTACATCAAAATAGATGGATAAATAAATCAATAACCTAGCTGGGTGTGGTTACATAAGCCTCTTTGCCTATAATAGAGAACTAAGGAAGCAGAGGCAAGCAGATCTCAGAGTTCAAGGATAGCCTGGTCTACATAGTGAGTTTCTAACAAAACCCCATAAATGTTAGACAAAACCCCATAAATGTTAGCAACTTTAGTATACGTGCCTACAAATTCAGATTCTCTCTCCTAAAGGAAACAGTCCCACATCTCCCTTCCCCTGGGTATGAGCAGGACCTAAACAGAGTGAATAGTGAAACACAGCCACTTCACCCTCCCCACATCATAAAGGTACCACGATACAGTGCCATGGATGCCATAGGAGATTGTGGTACAGACCTCTGTGGTCCTCCCACAGAACCACAAACCCAATACAGCCATAAGACAAACCCGAATACGATCCTAAGTGTCAAGGTCATGAAGGTCAGAGAACAGAAACTCACAGATGAAAGGACACTAACTAAGGAGACAAGACGACTTTGGAGTGGATCCTGAAAAAGAGAAAGTACATTTGCAGAAGCACCTGAGGAAACCAAAATAAAGCCTATATCAACGGAGTTTACCAATTTGGTTTTTTTTTTTTTTTTTTTTTTTGGTTTTTCAAGACAGGGTTTCTCTGTAGAGCCCTGGCTGTCCTGGAACTCACTCTGTAGACCAGGCTGGCCTCGAACTCAGAAATCAGCCTGCCTCTGCCTCCCGAGTGCTGGGATTAAAGGCGTGCGCCACCATGCCCTGCCCAATTTGTTATAAGTACACATTGACTGCATAGGATGAGGTAGGCAGATCTATTACAATTCTTTTATAATATAAATCTAGAACTTTTTTCCAGGAAGTATCATATCAGTAAGCTGGATAATTTGGGGTTTTTTTTTTTTTTGGTCCCTGAGTAGCCCCTACCATTCCAAAGTTAGCGGAAAACTACTTAACCCATGTGTGGTAGCCCACTCCTTAACCCCAGCCTCAGGAGCCCAGGTAGCCTGTGCTGGACGGCAATACGCCTAAATGTAGGCTGTAACTCAAGGGCAGAACACTAGCCCAGAATGCACAGGGTCCTGGTTCTGGGTCTGGTTTGATTCCAAGCACCACAAAAAGAAAAACTGACAAAGGAAAAGGCATCTTACACTCAATTCTGAGTAAGAATTCCAACTCCAGCAGGGCGTGCCCCTACATCTAAAATGCAGCACCTGCTAAAGAACAGCATTGCAAAGCCAACCTAGGCTGCAGCTTTCTTTCCACTCGGTAATGCAAACCATGCATTTCAAGTGTTCACCTGGCTAGCAGCTCGGCTTTCCTAAGTAAAGTTGCACATTTAAAAAAATTAAAAATTTAACAAAACAAGTAGAGAATAGTAAATATTTCTAGCTAAGTAGAGAATAGTATTTCTAGCTAACAGCCAGTAGTCACCAGCTACTACAAGTGGGGTGACAGCTGCTGACTCTAAATTTAACTCCTGAGGTTGGACGAAGGTTCTCTCCTGAGCTTGGGCAAAGGTTCCCCCACTAACTGTGACAACTATGGGGAAAAAGGGACATTATTTCTTTCTCTCAAGACAGTGTCTTACTGTGTAGCTCTGGCTGGCCTGGAACTCACTATATAAACAAGGCTAGGGCCTGGAACTCAACAGATCTCCCTGCCTCTGCCTCGGAGTGCTGGAGTTAAAGAAGTGCGCCGCCATACCTAGCTCCATCTGCCTACTTGACAATTACCCCTCTCTAGGTCAGCAATGTTAATATAAACTCTACAGCACACAACTCTATTTCAGCACTAGAACGTAAACTTAATTTGGGTTACAAATTCTCAGTTTTCTATTAAACCTGTTACCTTGGACTAATTCATTAAAAAACCATATGCTATCCAGGCAGTGGTGGTGCACACCTTTAATGCCAGCACTTGGAAGGCAGGGGCAGGAGGATTTCTGAGACGGAGGCCAGCCTGGTGTACAGAATGAGTCCCAGGACAACCAGGGCTACACAGAAAGACCTATCTCCAAGTGGGGAAAAAAAAAGAAAAACCAATATGCAAGTGTTTTTATTTTAAAAACCTAAAGCCAACCTATGCCTTGTGCTTTCCATCGAGTTCAGAAAAACAGGGAAGGGCTAGAGAGATTGCTCAGTGGTTAAGAGCACTGACTGCTCTTCTAAAGGTCCTGAGTTCGAATCCCAGCAACCATGGTGGCTCACAACCATCCACGAGATCTGATGCCCTCTTCTGGTGTGTCTGCAGACAGCTACAGTGAACTTAGATATAATATTTAAAAAAAAATACAGGAAAATCTAGTATATAAAAGATGACAATAGAAAAAAAAAAAAAAAAAAAAAGCCAGGCAGTGGTGGCGCACGCCTTTAATCCCAGCACTCAGGAGGCAGAGGCAGGCGGATTTCTGAGTTCGAGGCCAGCCTGGTCTACAGAGTGAGTTCCAGGACAGCCAGGATTATACAGAGAAACCCTGTCTCGAAAAACCAAAAAAAAAAAAAAAAAGAAAAGAAAAGAAAAGACAAGACCCTGCTTTCAAGCAGGGTCAAGAACAGACATTTCCCACTCAGGAGGCAGAGGCAGGCGGATTTCTGAGTTTGAGGCCAGCCTGGTCTACAAACTGAGTTCCAGGACAGCCAGGGCCCTGTCTCGAAAAACCAAAAAAGAACAGACATTTCTAAAAATCTAATGCTCAGGCACTATACGGACAGCTGAGAACTAAAAACCAGAATGTGAATTAAAACAAAAGAAACTGCCCAGTGTAGTACCTGTTAGAACCACAGCTCAAAAGACTGACCTGCACCATCAGTAACCTCTGACCTGCTTGGACAGGAGCAGCCAAGGCAGTCACTGCTTCAATTCACTGCTTTCTGACACTGAGCTAAGGCCTCAGTTTCCTATCCCTATCCTACTAACCACCTGCCTGAGGCCAAGAGCACCAGCCTTTTGAATGTGTGAGGATGAGATTAACAACCATTCCCTTCTATTAGATCATTTCCCCTTGATATAGTTCACCTCAGTTAGTAAAACTACCTGGACTCAAACTTCCCAAGTTAAAAAGCAGGTCACTACCTTATTTTAAAAGGTGATGAATTACTAACGTTCGCCTACAGGTTACGTTAAGTAGAACCCGTGCCAAGGAAACAATGTTATATTCAGAAGCAAGCCAGTTAAATTCAGCATGCATACCCCACGGCATTTGGTTCTTTAGTACCACTCTGTATTTACTTGGGAAACAGAAACACAGCTTTAAACATCCTTCCTTGGTCTTTAACTTTTTGCAAGGATGTGCACCTCCAGAGCTAGCCCTGAAACTTCTGTCTTGTTTCAGTGGGAAACATCTGCCATTTAAAGTGTTTCCTAGCGGGGGTAAAAGGCAATCCTCAGCATAGACAGATAGGCTGACCACAGATCCTTGAAAATAGCTTTGCTGCCAGGCAGTGGTGGCCCAGCACTTGGGAGGCAGAGGCAGGCAGATTTCTGAGTTCAAGGCCAGCCTGGTCTACAGAGTGAGTTCCAGGACAGCCAGGGCTACACAGAGAAACCCTGTCTCGAAAAACCAAAAAAAAAAAAAAAAAAAGAGAGAGAGAGAGAGAGAGAGAAAGAAAGAGAATAGCTTTGCAACCCAAAGTCCAACCAAGTGGATGCACCTTAACTCTTAGCACCAGGAAGATTCTGAGATCCTCCTGAGTTCCAGGCCAGGATGGGCTCCACAACTAAAAAAAACAGGCTGGTAAGATGGCTCAGCGGGTAAGAGCACCCGACTGCTCTTCCGAAGGTGATAAGTTCAAATCCCAGCATCCACATGGTGGCTCACAACCATCCGATCTGGCGCCCTCTTCTGGAGTGTCTGAAGACAGCTACAGTGTACTTATATAAAATAAATAAAATAAATCTTTAAAAAAAAAAAAAAAAAAAAGGGCAGGTGATCATAGATGGTTCGGCAGGAGACCTAATGGCTGTGCTTGCCAACAAACCCATTCGGTGATTGTGACCCAATGCACAATAACTGGACACTGGACACCATCCTCTCCCCAGCAATTTCAGATGTGACTTATTTCTGTGGCTCTGGTGACTGAACCCGGAGCTTCCTGTATTCCATGCCAAGCGCCCCACCTCTGCACTGAAGCCCGGGCCGGTCCTATCCAATTTCAAACTTTAACCTCAACTCTTGTAAGAATTTAAACACTTCATTTCCTTGGACTTATGATCTTCTCAAACAAAGGTTTTTAATCTAAGTTTGTTCTGATTCACAACTAAAACATTCGAAGTTAAAAAGGGGTCTAGAAGAGTCAAGATCTAATGTCAGAGTTTGACTTCCTGCTGGCGGGAATTTCCCGTTACCCTCGAGGTGCGTTTCGGACCCGCTGAGAGGCACACACAATTACATTGCACTGGCTGTATTTTTCTCTCTTTTTCCCAGAAGCTAACTTGGAGGCGCATCTATCTATCCACGTAAGTGCGAAGAAAGCTAAGTCTTGCTTTGTCATTTAAAACGCCAATGGTAATCTCTCTTCTCTGGAGTCCCCCACTGGCTCGCAGATGCCACCACCGGTCTCCTCATGCTGAGGTTTGCACCGCAGGTTCAAGACCTCAGTGGCCGATGATGTCCCACAGCCACGTAGCCTGCACAGATGCTTGTCCTTTCCCTACAGAGGGCCTTGGTTCCACCTCGTTCTCCAGTTGACTGGACCTACCTGATCGCACCCAGGTGACCGGGAAGGGCGGGAAAAAAGAGAACTCTCGGCATAGTGCAGAGGGAAACAGTGGGGGGTTTGGAGAGATCACGTCTTGGCGTGGCTGTCTCTGCACCACTGAGCCCCTGATCTCGGGGTCGCGCGCCTCCGTTCTGCAGCCCTGGGAGGCGCGATCACGCTCTCAGCTTGGGCTTCCCCAACCCCCATCCCCATATCCGAAGGCTTGCTTAGGGTCCAGGCCCAGCTACAACATCCCGGAGAGCCGGCGCGCGCCAGAGAATGCTTGTGGAGCACGCAGGGCCGGCCAGACGCGTGACGCCCGCCGTTGGCGCGGTGGACCATGCGCGGGCCCTAAGGCGCAGGCAGGAGGCCGCGCCGGCCGTTGGTGGGGGTGGGGACGGGCCGCGCGGTCTCCCGGGGCGTCCCGCTCGCGGCCGAAGCTCGGCTCATACCCGGCCCGCATCCGATCAGCCCCACCCGCGGGCCCAAGTACCTGCGCGGCTGAGCGGGAGGACAGCGCTGCTGCGTGGGAGGAGGTGGCGGCGTCCCTCGCGCGATGCCGCGGCACGCGTGCCCGCCGCCCGCTATATAGCTGCGCTCAGCCGAACCTGCTGCTCCCGGTCGCGTGCAGGGACCAATGGCCGCCTCGCCTCCGCGCCCCTTGGCTACGATTGGACAGCGTCTTTGTCCAGGGGCCGAGCTCCTGAGTGGCTGCCGCATCTGCCTATAACTGAAGGATCTAGAGCCCAGATGGACACGAAGCCTCACCAATACTTGGATGGTCTATAAAAATGAGGGCGGGATGCACTGAGAGCGACACTCAGACAAGCCAATAGTTGCATGCACCCGTTCTCATTGGTTTACATTTCTTTTTCTGGGCGGAAACCCACTGTCCAGGCAGGAGCGGTTGATCCACAAGGTGGGGCCCGTGTACTTTGGGGAAGTAAACCCCATGCAACTAGGAGGTAGGCGCGGGCGGGGAGCAAGGAAGCCCCCAGCCAATCGCAACACCGAATGGAGCTGATTGACAGGGAGGGATGGACCCCTCCAAAGGCAGCCCCAGGGCCGCTGTGCCCTCTGGGGCGGTTAAGAGGATGGGCTAGCTGCGTCTTCCGTTCCCTTTCCTTTCTCTTCCTCTTAGGTCGAATCCTGTCCTCGGGGACCCGTCTCCCGCCTTCCCTGGCGACTTTGGTACCCGGGATCTAAGTAACAGTTTCCCGGGTTTTGTTTTTTTGGTTTGGTTTTTTTCTCTTCACACCAAAACTTTTTTTGCATGCATTTCGGAAGAGCAGGAGCTGCTGACCCTTAGCATTACTCAGCACGAATGCAGTGGCGACAGAGGACAGCGAAACTGGCTCGATCAGGGGATCCCAGAGCATACCGCTAGGCAGCCTCGCTGGCGTTTGGGAATGCGCTTGTCCCCTGGGTGGCTCATGGACGTTTTTCAGGTTTTCTTGTGATTGCTGAGACAACATCCCTTCTTTGATCACCCTCTGGCAGGCGAGCGGTATAGGGTGCGTCACCAGCCATTGTCACATGCTTTTCAAATTGAAATTGGAACTTTACCCAGCTCCTAGGCAGACACGCCTAAGGTTCCCCCATAAAGGCTCCAGGGTCCAAGTAGTAGTACTTCAGTCTGCAGCTGACCCCAACTCAGGGATTTTTATGAGCCTCTGGCCACCATGAGCATTTTATATTAAAGCTGTGGTCCAAATGCTAAACACTACTAGACTAGTCTGTTCTCTGGAGGCGGGGAGAATTCCAGGCTATCCTGAGCTACATAACAAGTCCAAAGCTATTCTGAGGGACAGGAAATCCTGAAAGCAAGCTAAACTCGCATTAATTTGTTTTTTTTGTTTGTTTGTTTGTTTGTTTGTTTTTTTATGGCTTTTGGAGACAAGGTCTCCCCTTGTAGCCTATGCTGATCTGGATTTACCATGTATCCTAGGCTGATCTCAAACTCTCCATACTCCTTCCCCAATCTCCTAAATACCGGAAATAGAGGCATTAAAGTGTTACAGCGAGTTTCCAAAAGTAACACGTGGACAGTTCCCACGTGCAAAGGAAAAGAGTCAGTCTGCTCGCCCAGCCCAGGTTGGAAGGAAAAGGCAGCCAGGCAGAACCTGGAACTCCGGAAGCCAGGAACCAAGAGAAAAGTCTGCCCTGCTCCAGCACGCGGTCAGAGTGACTATCAACAGGCAGCCCGCATTGAGCCTCCAGTGGGAATCTGTTTCTAGGGCTGCAACATCCGGGAGAGCCTTCTAGGAACACTTGGTAGGATTGCTAGCCCAACCAAGGAATTTGGGCTTTAATTTGGAGCTGTAGCGGCTTTGTTTGTTTGGTTTGTTTGTTTTTAAAGATAGCCCTGGCTATCCTGGAACTTCACTGTGCAAACCAGATGGCCGCTAACTCAGAGATCCTCCTGCCTCTGCCTCCTGAATGCTGGAATTAAAGGGATGAGGCCCCACGCCCGTCTGGAAGGCATATATATATATATATATATATATATATATATATATATATATATATATATATATATATACCACGAGATTTGAAATTCGTGTTGGGTTTTGCAGGGAAAAAAAAAATGTAATACCTTATTCAGAGAGCTTTGGCAGATTTTCACAAGAATTCTTTTTATTACAATACCAGTGTTCCCGGTGACTTTGCGCTCTCTCACTCTCACTCTCTTTCTCTCCCCATATTATTTGTTTAAGAAATAACATAATCGGGCCAGGCGTGGTGGCGCACGCCTTTAATCCCAGCACTCGGGAGGCAGAGGCAGGAGGATTTCTGAGTTCAAGGCCAGCCTGGTCTACAAAGTGAGTTCCAGGACAGCCAGGGCTACACAGAGAAACCCTGTCTCAAAAAACAAAAAAAAAAAGGGGAGCTGGTGAGATGGCTCAGCGGGTAAGAGCACCCGACTGGTCTTCCGAAGGTGATAAGTTCAAATCCCAGCAACCACATGGTGGCTCACAACCATCCGTAACGAGATCTGGCTCCCTCTTCTGGAGTGTCTGAGGACAGCTACAGTATACTTACATATAATAAAATAAAATAAATCTTAAAAAAAAAAAAAAAAACACCACTGACAAGCCAGGCGTGGTGGTGCATGCCTTTAATCCCAGCACTTGAGAGGCAGAGGCAGGCAGATTTCTGAGTTCGAGGCCAGCCTGGTCTACAAAGTGAGTCCAGGACAGCCAGGGCTAAACAGAGAAACCCTGTCTGGAAAAACCAAAAAAAAAAGAAAAAAGAAAGAAAGCTAGCTAGCTTACTACAGGGCAGCGTCCTTTGTAACACAGAGAAGTCAAAGCCAGGTATCTTGTTGCAGGCCCAGAGTACTACCATGTGGGCTACTATGTAGGAAGACGGCATCCAAAAGAAAGAAAGAAATTCTACCCGAGCATCCAGCTACATAATCCAGCTACATAGTTGTCAGACATAATAACAATAACAGACACAATAACACAATCTCCACTTCCAAGGGACAGCCACCAAATCATCCAGAAGATGAGTCTACAGGTATCAGTATAGAGCTGTCCAAAAGACTTGGAGCAAAGAAGCAAAGAAGCAGGCAGAACGGATACATTGTTGCTGGGCATAAGGCAGGACAGCATGGCAGAAGCTCCCATGGAAACTGAAGCGCCAGAGCTGTCCAGGCCCGCCTATGACTGTGTCTTTGCACAGGGGCTTGCACTGGCCAGGAAGAATTTGAGTCACAAGAAACAGTTAATGATTACCGAGAGTGAGATGTACTTTGTCCCAGTGGAGAAGACAGGTTTAGATTCCATTCTGTACCCTTTGCCACTGTGATTTTTTTTTTTTTCTGTTTAATTTTTTTGCTGTTTATTAGAGTCAGGGTCAAACAGTCTGGCCTTTAACTTCTGACTGTTGGCATCAGGACCTCCCAAACCTATGACATCACATAGGTAACAGTGCGACCTGCAGCATATTCCCAGAATCCACTTGGCTCACCTCCTACCTATACCTGCATTACGTCATTTTTCCATATAAATAAGGAGAACGCTACCCCCCCTTCTCTTCCCCCTCCTCCCCTCTTCTTTTTCTGCTGCCAACTTGTCTCTCCCTCCCAATAAAACCTCTTCCACGTGGAACTGTCTTGGCCTAGTGTGCTGTTTAGATTTGCCCCGCCATTCTAACACATCACTGACCCTCTAGTCTCCACCTTCCAACTGCTAGGATGACGGGCACGAATCACTGTGTTCAGCTTGTGACTACGATCACATCATGACCTGCCTGTTGAGGTCAGAGGACAACAAGACAGAAAGCACCTGTTTGATCATCCTACCATGTGGGGCCTGAGGATGAAACTCGGGTCATTACAGTTGCCTGGGTCCATACTATAAAGATCTTTTTGTTGTTATTTTGGGACAAAATCTCACCATGCAGCCTTGACAGGCTTGGGACTTGATATGTAGACAAGCCGGTGTTGAATTCATAGAGATCTGCCTGCCTCTGCCTCCTCAACGATGAGATTAAAGGTGTGTATCTTCACTTTGGGCCTGGGGTTAGGAGTTTGAGCCCATCTTGAGCTATATAGTAAGATCTTGTCTCAAAAATTAATTAACTAAGCCGGGCAGTGGTGGCGCACGCCTTTAATCCCAGCACTTGGGAGGCAGAGACAGGCAGATTTCTGAGTTTGAGACCAGCCTGGTCTACAAAGTGAGTTCCAGGACAGCCAGGGCTATACAGAGAAACCCTGTCTCGAAAAAAAAAAAAAAAAAAAGTATTTCAACTCTTATACCTTCACAGGTAGAATGAATTGTGTCCCGGCCACATAGGCCACATACATAGACATTGTTTTGTATACTTTAAGTTAAGGCCTAAAAAAAACTCCAGCTGTGAAAGCAACAGAAATGGACTTGGAAATGGACTTGGAAATGTCTGACCTCATCTGTTAAGTCCCTGCCTGACGAAGCTGATGTGAATCCACCATGTAAAACTCAATTTGTACAAGAAATTAGGAACCTGGAAAAAGAAATTTTTTTTGTTTTGTTTTGTTTTTCGAGACAGGGTTTCTCTGTATAGCCCTGGCTGTCCTGGAACTCACTTTGTAGACCAGGCTGGCCTCGAACTCAGAAATCCGCCCGCCTCTGCCTCCTGAGTGCTGGGATTAAAGGCGTGCGCCACCACGCCCGGCGAAGAAAATATTTTTTAAATTTAAATTTAAAACCTTACAGGGATGACAGTGGCGGCATGTGTCTTTAATTTTATCACCCAGGAGGCAGAGGCAGGCAGATCTCTGAGTCCCAGGGCAGACTAGTCTAAAGACTGAATTCCAGAACAGCCAGGGCTATACAAAAGAAACCCTATATCGAAGATAGATGATAGATAGATAGATAGATAGATAGATAGATAGATAGACCTTTTCCCTTTTTCTGAGAGGCAGTCTAAATCAAGCAAACAAAACTTTAAATGACAGACAATTCCTCACATACCAATTTGTTCTATTTTGATTTTTTTTTTTTCGGTTTTTCGAGACATGGTTTCTCTGTATAGCCCTGGCTGTCCAGGAACTCGCTCTGTAGACCAGGCTGGCCTCGAACTCAGAAATTCGTCTGCCTCTGCCTCCCGAGTGCTAGGATTAAAGGCATGCGCCACCATGCCTGGCTTCTATTTTGAATTTTATGGAACTGTGTGTGGTGTCATCACAACCCTAACTGCATTAAGGCCAGAAGCAAGCTGTACATCATCAGACGAGGACTCTCAGTGAGGCCTGTCAGGGGCACGTAAAGAAAGTTGACCGCAAGAGGTGAAATAAAGATGGCTTCTCATCCTCCAGAATAAGTCTGGGGCTATCAGGGCTCAGCACTGGCTCCTTGGCTCTTGCATCAGCTTCTGTGACATTTCTGTCATGGACAGCTAGACAGGAGGTCCTTGTTCTCTAGAAGTTATGTGGAGTTGGGGCAAGGAAGCAGAGAGTGGTATCAGTTCCCTTTGTGAGGGATACAGATGCTTTCCCGAAGCTTCCCAGCCAGAACCCTGGCATGTTCTGCAGAGGGACATTTTTCTCGGACACCCATGTCTTAACCTTCTGGACAGTTGAGTCTTCTTACATCCATCACACTTTTGTATCAGGGTGAAGGGTCATTAGTGCTTGGAACATGGCGTTATGTAGTCTAGACTGGCTTTAAACTTTCAGCAATCCCCCGTTTCCAATTCTAAGTGATGAAATTAACAATGTCCACTACCATGCCTAGCCTATTATGTTCTTACCATTTATTTTATTTGAGTTCATTTTTTTAAGACAGGTTCTCGCCGGGCAGTGGTGGCGCACGGCTTTAATCCCAGCACTTGAGAGGCAGAGGCAGACAAATTTCCGAGTTCAAGGTTAGCCTGGTCTACAGAGTGAGTTCCAGGACAGCCAGGGTTACATAGAGAAACCAGAAACCGTCTCGGCAGGGGGTGGGGGGGTGGCAAGCTGACTAGCCTCCAAGTCATGATTCCCCTGCCTCAGCCTCCGGAGTGTAGGGGGAGTGCTTGTTTATAGACACACGTGTGCCACCACCCCCTACCCCATCCAGCTAGTCTTAGATTCTCAGGCTTTCCCCTGTTAGCCAACTTCTGTTTTGTTTTGTTTTGTTTTGTTTTGTTTTGTTTTGTTTTGTTTTTTCGAGCCAGGTTTGCTCTGTATAGCCCTGGCTGTCCTGGAACTCACTTTGTAGACCAGGCTGGCCTCAAACTCAGAAATCCGCCTGCCTCTGCCTCCCGAGTGCTGGGACTAAAGGTGTGAGCCACCACCGCCTGGCTTCTTATAACTTTTATGTTCAAATTATAGCATGGTTTCTGACTGAACCCATCCTGACACACAGAAGGACAGATTGCCTACTTAGTTTAGGGATCGTCTCACTCAGCTCAAGGACACAAATGGCTGGTAGGGGAGATAGATCTAGTCAGTTGGTCCTTCTGGCACTCTTGAGGAAGCCAATCTTCTTCATGGGTGTCAGAGTTACCCATGAAGTAACTTGGTTTACTGGGGCTGCCGTAATTGGGTGGAAAGGACACAGTCTCATAGGTTTTGTTTTGTTTTTTTCTTAGGATGAGAGTGTTTAGATTTGTATAAACTTGACACAGCTACAGTCATCTTGGAAGAAGCGTTGTAGTTGAAGAATTGGTTTCATCCAATTGGCCTATAGGCAAGTCAGTGGGGGTAGTGCTCACTCCTGAGTGCTGAGATTAAAGGTCCCGGCCACCTTGAACTCTGAATCCTCTGGATGCTTCTGCCTCAGCTTTGGTGGGTGTTTTGTTTTGTTTGTTTGCATAGCCCTGGAACTTGGACTGTAAACCAGGCTGGCTCTGAACTTAAGAGATCCACCTGCCTCTGCCTCCAGAGGGCCAGGATTGAAGGCATGGACCACCCCCTGGCCTAGCTCTGCCTCAACTTTTCAAGCACTGGGATTACAGTTGTGAATTGATTTACTATGTGCCTTAAATTTGGATAGTTGTTCTTTTTTTTTCTTTTTAAATATGTTTTTCAGGAAAGGGTCTCAAGAAGTCCAGGATGCCCTTGACCTTTGCAGCCACAGTAAGCCTTGAACCCAGAAACCTGCCTCAGCCTCGCTAGTACCTGGGTCAACAGGCCTGCCGCCCTAGATCAGGCCACTCTAGTTTAGGGACTGAGTTGAGTGGTAAGCAAGAGAGATAGTCCCTGTAGGAAGATACCAGATCTTTTATTTCTGGAGCCTTGGCCTTGCAGTCCCTGTTTCACAAACCACCCAGCAGAAGGTGCAGGTCTGGCCACAGCAAGTTAGCCTTTGCCTGACCTCAAAAATGAAACCTGGCCTTCCCCGCGTCCGGAGGGGGCGTGACCTAACCCAAAAGAGAGGCGGGGCCTAGTGAAATATTCATATCAGAAAGGGACGGTAACCAAGTAGAGACCAGCCCAAGGGAGGAGCCTAGCTGTAACTGGACCGGAAAGGACAGGGAACTTAGCAGATCCTTCCTCAAAGGGCCGGGCCTTGACTAAGCTGGACCCGGAAGAGGCGGGGCATAAGTGGAGCCCAGCCCTAGGGCGGGGCCTGACCGAAGGATGGGTTGGCCTGAGGGCGGGGCTTCCAGGAGCGCTCTCCGGAAGCGCCGCTTTGGTGTCCGGGAGAGGTGTTCCAGTCGTCGTCGCCGCCGCTGCTGCTACCGCTGCCCGTGTGTGCCGCGTCAGTCATGCCGGTAAGTGGCCGTTCGACCCGCGGGAACTTTTGTCTCCGGCCGGGATGCCCTGTTTCCGAGTCCGACGCTGCTGTCAGGACGCAGGCCGTGGCCAGAGCTGCAGTCATTTCTCAGTTTACCTTCCGCACCGGTCCTCCAGCTTCGCGACCCTCCGGAAAGCTGCAGAAAGCAGTGTAATGCAGAACCCAGGCCTCCGGATCGCCCTAGAGTCTTCGAGAAGCAGCCCCATCCTTTTATGCATGATGGGGAAACTGAGGCAGGGAAGTAGGATAGAGAACCCACATAGGGATGCGGGTTCCTGTCCTTTCCACTTACATACCCCTGCTGCCTGCAGGGTTTCCAGAGAAGCATGTCTCTGTTCACTTCCCCTGCCCACACTGGCCTGTTTCCACTTCAGCACCGGGCCGACAGGGTACGTTCTTTCTTCCCAGCCAGGAGTTCCCAAAGCTCAGAGCAGAGTTTGAGGAGCCAAGAGCAGCGCTTATCTTGCCTTTGAAGTCACCCCACTCCTATGTATGGCGGCTTCTAGCCTCATTGCTTAAGTTTAAATGAGGGCCTTACATGAGACCTTGACACATTACACAAGAAGGGAAGAAAAACCCCAGTGCTTGCTGGAAAGCATTTATTGTTGGGAGCTAGCTAGCTAGGTAGGATCCAAGATGAAGCCAGACCACCTGGGAAGTGCTGGGCAAAACCAGTTGTACTTGTTTGGGGGGAAGCTCTAATCTCAACTGAGTTCCGGAGATGCTGGTCTAGAGTTATGGAGTGGAGAGCGTTTTCTCTCCCAGTGCCTCTCAACCGAGAAGTCTCCCAGGAGTATTCTGTGTTTTAGCAGCTTATCTTTTGGGAATGAACCCGAGGCTTCTTCCGGGTACAAATCCTTGAACCTCTCAGGTGTCATTCTTGTGGTTTCTGCCCATTGTCCTTAGACCCTGTCTGCACAAAGCACAGACAAAAAACTTGGTAAAGTCCATCCTGCCAGTCAAGCTAGTCCATTGACAGACTCCTTGGTGACCTTAGGATTCCAGAGTGGCAGCCGCCCGGCTCTTCAGGGGGCAGCAGTGAAGGAAAAAAAAATAGTTTGAGGGCCTCTCTGTTCTGTGTCTGCCTCTGGGGACACAGGATTTAATGGGAGATGAACAGGCACCTTAAGACAAATTGCTAAGTGCAGGGAGCTATTGGTCAAGTGCTACCTCCAATCTAGCCTGGGAAATAAGTCTTACCCAAGATGGTTTGCAGACCAAAGCTTAACCTAGAAACCTGAAAGTCTGCCCTTGGCTTGCCAGCTGGGCATCCTCAGGCAAGTTGCTCTTCTCTCTGAGCCTTTGTCTCCTTATTTGTAAAATCAGGACTGAAAACAGACATTTCAGGACTGAGGTTGGTATTAATTGGAGTTATATCATCATATGCAGCACAACTAGTGACCCACCTGTCCCCAAGGAAGTAGTAACTCTTATGTTGATGTAGGTCTAGTGGGGTAGAACTGGGTAGGCAGGCTTCCACCCCATTTTAACATGGGTCTCACCGGTTAAAAGTTCAAGTCTTGTGTCCTCTCCTCAACCTAGGCCTTCCTACTCATGAGCTGTGTCTCCCGGGTCAGAACATAATCCCGGCAGTACAGAAGGCAGAATGTGAGTTTCCTAGCTTGTTGAATCATTGTAGTGATTAAAGGAGACAGTGTAGCAAGGTGTGAGAGAAGGCCCGGCACATCAGAGATGCGCAGATACTAGAAAACAGGAATCTAGACACCAGTGTTCAAAGACTCAGCATCCTCTAGAGGAATAGTTTCCTCCTCCCCCTTCCCTCCCCCCTCCATTCTCACTCTTCCAGTTCTAGTGTCTATAAAAGAATCATTCCACTTACTGGCTTTCTGAAGTAATCAATATATATATATATATATATATATATATATATATATATATATATTAATATAACAATATGTAGTATAACAATATATATTATACTTAAGAGGATTCATTTTGTTTGTTATTATAGAACATCACCATAGCCCAGGTTGGCTACAAGCAAATACGTAGCCCAGGATAATTCTATTTTTTTTTATTTTTTTGGTTTTTTGAGACAGGGCTTCTCTCTATAGCCCTGGCTGTCCTGGAACTCACTCTGTAGACCAGGCTGGCCTCCAACTGCCAGAAATCTGCCTGCCTCTGCCTCCCAAGTACTGGGATTAAAGGCGTGCCACCACTGCCCAGCACCCAGGATGATTCTTAAACTCATAGCAATCTTTCTGCCTTAGCTTCTCAAGGGTGAGAAGTGAGCTACCACACCTGGCTAAAGTTTTGTTTTGTGGTGCTAGGTGTTGAATCCAGGGCTTGTGTATGCTATGTATGTGCTCTGCCACTGAACCACAAACCCAAGTCCTAAAGGACCCTGAGGTCTAGTGGCCCTGGGGAGACACCCAGAAGGTGGAGCGGTTTAGGGAATAACCTTGTGAAGACTGGATCGCCCTGTCCCTTAAGCCAACTTTGTGTCATCATGTTTAGTTGCACTATTTGTAGACGGAGGAAGGGAGCTCTGAGCAGTAATGTCAGCCTCCTGGAGTGGACCCCTGGCCTCTGACCTCTGTGCAGTGAAAGAAGTCCTCTCTTGCTGTGGTCCTCAGTTTGGATCTCAGATAACTGTTGACTTTAGCTCCTTGAGCAACAAAAATTATCCTCTGAAACTCCTGTTGTGAGCCTGCTAACGGGGACACTGGGATCCAAACTTGGGTCCTTTGGAAGGACAGTATGAGTTCTTAACTGCTGATTCCTAGTCTTCACAGAGGAACTACAGAGGGCCCACATCTATATTCCTACCATCACATAGCAACTCATAGCTAGCTTTAACTCCACTTCCAGGGGGTGCTATATCCTCCTTTGAGTTCTGTGCAGCCCTGCACATACCTGGTTTGCATAAACTCATGAAGGCACACACACATATACCATAATTTTTTAAAAAAGTATACTGGATCTAGTGATGCGTACTTTAATCCCGCCTCTGCCTCCCAAGTGCTTGGATTAAAGTACTAAAGCAATCCTAGTACTCAAGGGCAGAGGCGTGCGGATCTCCGTGAGTCTGTGACCATAAACGGGGTTTCAGACTAGCCAGGAGCCTGACGCCACAAGGCGCCCAAACATGGTTCATTCACAACATTGCATGAAATTCCCTTTCGTCTGTGTACATAAATAAGATTCATGTTTAGACTCATTCCATCCCCAAGACAGCTCATTATGTGTATGCGAATATCGCCTCATCAGGGACATCTCCGCTCCCAAGCACTCAGATGAGGCTCACTCAGCCTGTCCTAGAGATATTTTGATGAGCTTCATGGGGAAGGTGGGTGTTGAATTTGGATGTGTTGTTGGGTACCTATTTGTGCAGTGCTTGGGTTTCTGAGGCAGGAAGGTAGAGTTTGAGGCCCCGTAGGGACAGTATAGTGAGTTCCAGGCTAGTCTGGGCTACATAATGAGACCCTGTTCTCAAAGTAGCAACAACGACAGCAACAAAACAAACATGAGGGGCTGGTGAGATGACTGCTCTTCCGAAGGTCCGGAGTTCAAATCCCAGCTACCACATGGTGGCTCACAACCATCTGTAACGAAATCTGATGCCCTCTTCTGGAGTGTCTGAAGCAGCTACAGTGTACTTACAAATAATAAATAAATACATCTTAAAAAAAAAAAAAAAAACATGAGGAGGGGGAGCCCTTGTTTTGTTCTTGTTACTTTCATTTATTTGTCGTTTGTTACTTTGTTTGTTTTTGTTTGTTTTTTTGTTTGTTTGTTTTTCGAGACAGGGTTTCTCTGTGTTCCCCTGGCTGTCCTGGAACTCACTTTGTAGACCAGGCTGGCCTCGAACTCAGAAATCCACCTGCCTCTACCTCCCGAGTGCTGGGATTAAAGGCGTATGCCACCACGCTGGGCTGTTTGTTACTTTGTTATTGCAGTTATATTACTGGTAGTTGGGATCTTGGGCTGGCTGTTTCTATGCTCTTGGCTTCTTATTCAAAAAAAGAGTTAAAATAAAGGTGCTGGGTGAGGGAACTCAAGGGCCCCACTTATTATTTGGTGCTTCCTTTTATAGGGTTCAAGAGAAGGAGGAGTTTGGTTGCTAGGGTTATAATTTGGGTACTTCTCTATTTTGAGTGATGGGCTTAGATTATGTAAGCCTGTGTTTGCTGTGTATGTCCCTTCCCATGATGAATCTGATTTTAATCATATGCATACCCAGCTATGCATAGGCATAAGATGGTAAATAAGAAATATTGGGTGGGGGAGCAGTCTTGGGTTGCTCTCAGGTTGCGAGGCTCATTGTCAAAAGTCAGCTGTATAGCCCAAGCCATGTCTTATGCTTGGCTATCTCAGTATGGGAAGTAAACTCAGGGCTTTATACATGCCAGGCAAGCAATGGACCACTGAATTACAGTCCAGGGAGGAGGACTTTGAAAACCTTGTTTTTCAAAATGAAGGGAGAAATGGGAAAGAGTAATTATCAAAATCCAATAACTTTCACCTAGTAGCGCTTAGTCTCATAATCTAATCTTATTAACACATTAACCATCTATTGCCCTTCAATACTTATCCCCAAGCCTAGAGTCAGGACCTAGGAGTGGCTGAGCAGAGTGAGTAGTAGGCTTGGCTTAGGACCTAACAGAGCAACAGTGCAGGCCAGAGGCTTGCCCAGGCTAGTGCAGTCCTTGGCTTTGACCTTGGAGTCTCTGTTTCTCACCAGGTAGACCTCTGGATGGATACAAAAGTGTCCTTTAACATAGCAACTGGCTTCCTCTAGAGCAGCAGTTCTCAACTTGTGGGTCGCACCCCCTTTGGTGGTTGTATATCATCCTTTGTATCATGTGTTTACATTAAGATTCATAACAGTAGCAAAATTACAGTTATGAAGTAGCAACAAAATAATTTTATGGTTGGAGGTCACCATACCATGAGGAACTGTATTAAAGGGTCACAGCATGAGGAAGGCTGAGAAGGGAGCAGGGGCAGAAGTCCATAACAGTGATGGTTTAGCCTTATGTTAAATATACACAGGCTTATCCTGAAATGTTATGGAATGAACTCTCGAGGGCATAAACACCAGGAGGCAGGGAAAGTAGAGTCATGGTGGTAGCTGGCTGCCACATGTCAGATTCTGTGTTTGTCCCATTCTTCAGCCTGGGAAAGGGACTGGTACCCTATGAGTTAAGCTCTTAGGGGATACAATTTGTGAGTACTGGACCCAGATGCTCTCATTTCCAGATTGTGAAGGAAGGGAGGAGTGGCACAGTCCCTCTCTGAAAACAGCCAAAGACCCAGAAATTGTCTAGCAGTGATACAGTGAGACTGACCATTGACTCACTCTAATGGTTTAGTGCCTCCTCTGTGCCTCAGGCTGTTGTCAGGATTTTGGGTACAACACTGAATTGAAGCCCAGTCTCATAAGCACTTGCCTGCTTTGACTTGAAGTAGGTTGGAGGACCTCAGGAACCTGGGGTCCCTTCCCATCTGCCTGCAGTGTGGGGAGCCCAGGAAGGTCCCTCCCCTTCTTGGAACTCAGGTGCTGCCTTTGAGCACGAGGTGCTTGGATCAGAGCAGTGGTGGCCACATATATGAGTCACCTGCATGCTGACATAATCTATGTCCCTGTCCAGGCTGCTGAGCAGACCTGCAGCCTGTGGAGAGTCCCTGGTGACTCCAATGTTGAAAACAATGTTCTAGTTAAAAAAAAAAAAAAATCAGGTCCCAGATCTGATAAGAATGGGGCCTGCCACTAGTGGCTAGGTTCCCTGGTTCTGAGGCAAAGTCCACAGCTCACAAAGCAGTAACCTCAGGGGAGAACTGGAAAAGAGCTTCCCACACAGCCCTGCTGATGATCCTGTTCATCATGTGACAGACTTTGTAAAAGACATCATGGAGATCGTCTCTGTTGGTATTGCCTGTGATACATGGAAGCCCTGTGTCCCCCTCCTCACTTACCTGTTGACTAGGTTGGACTCACAGACACTTCCAGTGAGATGTGTCCACTCTCTCTGGCTCCCTGTCAACTCCTGAGTAACCCCTGTGACAGTGTATAGGTCACTCTAGGGCCTAGCTCAGAATCTCTCTTTCTTGCAGAAGCACGAGTTCTCCGTGGACATGACCTGTGAGGGCTGTGCTGAAGCCGTCTCCAGAGTCCTCAACAAGCTGGGAGGTGAGTGGCTGTCCACTGGAGATAGTATGGGGAGACTGTCACACAGGAGTCATGTTCAGATGCTTCAGGCCTGGAAGGATCAGCAGGACTAACAGGGAAACTGAAATGTGTGTGCCTTGTGTGCTCTTGGCTTACATGGGCATGGATGCCTTTGGACCCCACTGCCGCCACCTCACATCTCTCTCATTCACTGCAAACCCCCCTCCCCCAGCTTAGTCTTGTTTTTGAGACAGAGCCCTAGTTGTCCTAGAACGTACTACATAGACTGGTCCTAAGTGTACAGTAATCCTCCTGCCTCTGCCTTCCAAATGCTGGGATTACAAACGTGTACCACCTTGCCACCATATACAACTCCGTTTTATTGATTCTTTCACCGCTCCCCTCCCACACCCTTTTCTTCAGGGTCTCCATGTGTAGCTGGTGTTCGTGGACTCCATCTCTGCTTGAATGCCAGGGACTCTTTCTTTTATAAAGACAGGAAGTGTTTAGAGTTCAA